>VMDO01014522.1:0-54307 GCA_007922755.1 Pedetes capensis | reverse complement strand
TTTTTCCCTTTTTTATACTTTAATTTTTGTTACATATTTCTGCTTTGCCTTCTCCCAATGCTTAGCAACACTGAATTTTTTACATCTGTTGATGGAAGAGTATTTGCTTTATTTGGAGCCAGAGGTATAAATGGTGATTATTCTTCAAAAGCGATTAATAATTTGGTTAATTTAGAATTCTTGAGTTGAAAAACATCTTTTCACCAAACTCCATAAAAAATCCTTCCTTTATGTTCTAGATAGTTGTGTTACTTTTGAAAATTTCATTTTATTCTGGTTTCCATTCCATTGTTGTCTTTGTGAAGACCCTCATGAGTTTTTTCCTTATCCTGTGCTTCATTAAATTATAGAATAAAGTTTTGCTATTTTCTTACTCATTATTTTAGATAGTGGTTGATTCTTTCATTTTCTCTTCCCTCTTTGCTTGACAGTTTTCCGTTGCCTCCCTTCTCTTTCCTCCCTTTCTTTTCCTTTCCATTTTGTGTCCTTTATCCTTCCTTTCCCTTCTTTCCTCCCCTTCCCTTCCCTCTCTTCACTTACCGCCCCGTTCTCTCCTACGTCACTCACTTCCTTTCTTTTCCTTTTTGCTTTTCTTCTTCCTCTCCTCTCTCTACTCAAATATCTAAACTATTAATTCCTCAATGAAAGATAACTTGAGGGTACAAAATAAATAAAATTCACAAAGAGAAAAGAAAACTACAGAAATCTAGTAACCAATTTCAGGATAATAAGTTATATTCCTAATATTTTATGAACATCGTTAGTATATTGAAAATGATCTTTATAAACTCATATCTTTTGACACTTTTTGGCAGCTTCAGTAATGTATGATTATTATATTTTAAGTAATAGAAACCTAATTCAAAAACTTCATTTGTTCCTGAGACTTTGGGATGAAATCCTGGTAGTTTTTCACAGATTTCCTGCTCTCAGGTATGAGAAATCTACCCTAATGTTTTATAATTCCTTTTTGAGAAGAATAGATATGGGAAGTAGATATTTTTCCAAAAGGTCCTTTAGGAAATAATTTTAATTAACTTCTCTATATTTTTTGTCTTCATTAAAAAATACAAATGGTCATATGGCTTCTTTAAAACCTTAAGACATAAACTTGAAATCTTCTCATATCAGTAGGTAGTAATATTTATCTTTCATTATTCTCCTTTTATATACAGGGAAATAGTATTCTATTGTGGGTTTATTTAACTAGTTTTTTAGTCATAGTACTTTATCTGATACATCTCTATAATCCCTTTATTTTTTATCATTTTGAATTTCTATTTTAGTTATTTATCTTATAATAATGATAAAGCTAAATGTTCTTTTCTGAACAAACCTAAAATTCTTGTAATAGGTGAGTTAACAACATTTATATTAATTTCAGTACCTTGATTTACATTCAATCCTCCTTATCTGAAGTTACAAGGCTACTTTGCTTTGTCTACTTTAATTAACATTGTCTGACTTGTCCCATGACTTATGTGACAATCAAGGTGTTAACTCTACTTTAGCTCTCTCTCTTCTGTTCTATTCCTTTGTTTTTAAATTTTATTAGCTTTGCTAACATTAATGATATTAACTTTTTACAGGAATTTCAAAGATACTACAGAGTTCCATGTACACTTCTCCCAGGTTCTCCTAATGTGAATATCTTACATAATCCTGACACACTTATCAAAAGTCAGATGTTAACAGTGATGCAATACTACTAACTAAACTAGAGCCTCTATTTTGGATTTCTGGAATTTTTCCATTAATGTCATATTTCTGTTCCATGATTTAATTTCAAGGTGCCAATTTGCATTCACTTGTCAGTTCTGTTTAGTTTGCCCCAATCTCTGAAAATTTCTTGGCCTCTTCTTTGTCATTCTTGACCTTGACACTTCAGAAGATGCCTATATAGATGTTTTATATAATTTCCTTCAGTTTTGGTTTGTCTGACATGTGTCTATATATAGACTTGTCCTTGGAAATTTGGGAGAAAATATCACAAAATTGGAGTGCTCTTTTCATTGAATCATATCAGGGGGATCTTGACAATTATATGACTTTCTACTGATGATATTAACCAAAGACATGTGGTTAAGGTGAGATGTGCTAGGTTTCACTATTCTGTACTTAATATTTTCCTCTTTCTGTATGCCATTCATTAGAAACAAGCCACTAAGTCCAGGGAACTCACAAGTGGAGTATGCTCTATTTCATAGTGGCAAGAGAATCATAGAAGTTATGAAAAATGTTTTAATATCACATCAGTAATTAAAAAATATAGCTCTGTTTGGCTCAGGGCATTTCCTGGCCATAGTAACCAAAATAATATGATACTGGCATAAAACTTACACATAGACCAATGGAACAGAATTGAGAACTGCATTAGTCAGTTGTCATTGCTGTAGCAAAAATACCTACCCAAACAAACTTATGGGGACAAAGGTTTGTTGGAAGCTCACAGTTAAAGGATCAGTCCATAATGGTAGCAAGAAGACACGGTGGCAGTAGAAGCAGGGCTTGTGGTCAACTCCTCAGGGCATTGCAGGGAGAAAAGGCAGAAAGCTTCCTAGAATTTTAAATTCAGGTAAAAAATCTCCAAAAGGCCCACCCCTAGTGGCCACTTCTGCAAATCTATTTCTACCTCCTCAAATTCCATGACCTCCACAAAAAGCGCCGGCATCTGGGAACAAAACAATAAAACACATCACATTGTGAGGATATTTTATATTTAAACCATAACAAAAACCTTGATGTTAGTCTACAAATGTACAGCTAACTGATCTTTGACAATGGCACCAAAAACATACATTGGAGAAAGGATTTTCTCTTCAATGAACAGTGAGAAACGGAAACTGGATATCCATAAACAGAATGAAACTAGACCCTTATCTTTCACCATATACTAATGTTGACAAAAAATAGGTCAAAGCCCTAAATGTATGACCGAAATGAATGAGTTTCATTATGACATTTTCGTACACATGCATATATTGTACTGTTGTTGTTGCTAGGTGCCATTGAGTCAGGCCTGACTCATAGTGACCTTATGTACAACAACAACAAAAAAAAACACTCCAATTACTGTACTATGCCCAACACTATGTCAGGACTTCTCTGCTATTCATAGGGTTTTCAATGGCTGCTTGTTTTGGGATTTTTTTGGGGGGAGTGGGCTTCCAGGTTCTTCTCCCATTTTTGAGGTGCTGGGGATCAAACCTAAGGCTTCAGAATGTACAGAGCCCTCTATCAACTGAGCTAAACCCCAGCCTGTATATTGTACTTAGATCATATTAACATATACCATTGTCACTTCTCATCCTTCCCTATTCCCTTTTCTTCTTCCACATCCCTAATAATCCCCCTGTTACTCCGGTGTCTTTTTTTTTCTCTTAAATTGCTCATATGAGAGAAAATATGCCATTACTTTCTTTCTGAGTCTGGTTTATTTCACTTAATATGATGAATTCCAGTTCCAACTTTTTTCCTGCAAATTACCTAATTTTGTTCTTCTTTATGAAACCTGAAATTTTGAAACTGCTAGAAGAAAACACAGGGAAAACACTTCAAGGCACTAGTACAGGCAATACTTTCTACGGAGAAGGCCCCAAATGTTCAAATAACAAAAATAAAAATAGAATAATTAGATAATATCAAACTAACAAACTTCTGGAAAGAAAAGGAAACAGTCAAATGAGGGAAGACTCAACCTGGAGTACAGGAGAAAATATTTGCAAACTATTCATCTGAAAAGGGATTGACATCCATAATATCCAAGGATCTAAAATAACTCAAATAGCCAAATTACAAATAATCTGATTAAAAAATGGACAAACAGCCTTAATATTTATCAAAGGAAAATACATGATTGGCCAAAAATTTGAAAACGCTGAAGACCACTAATCATCAGGAAAATGCAGTAAAATAGATAGCACTGAATGACATTATATTAAGTGAAATAAAGTAGGCATGCAATGACAAATACTATATATTCTGTTATTTGTGGAAGCCAAAATAGCTAATCTCATAGAAGAAAAATGAAGAATAACAATAATTAGTGGCCAGGAAGGTTAAGGGAGAAAGGGTAAAGAAAGTTTGAATAGCCAATACCAAAATATAGTTACATTAAAGGAATAAATTCTAGAGTTCTATAGTACAGTGGATGACTATAGTTTATAACAATTTATATTTTCTAAACAAGTATAAAAGAGTCCTTCATAGGTTCCAAGCCTGAGGAAATGATAAAATGTTGTAAAGATTCAAATGTATTTACTCTGATTTAATGAGTACATATTACATAAACATATCAAATTATCACACTGTGCCCAGAAATATGTATAATTACTAAATGATATTTTATAAAGAATTTTAAAGCTAAAATATTTTGAAAACAAATATGAACATATTTTAAATTGATGTATCACACTGCCAAGTTAATATTTCAAAAACAAGCTGTATATTATAATTTTTTCTGAATTTCACATTATTATTATTATTTTAATTAATCATGAGTAGTGTGCTCGCTTTGGCAGCACATATGCTAAAATTGGAACCACACAGAGAAGATTAGCATGGCTTCTGCACAAGGATGACAGGCAAATCCCTGAAGCGTTCCATACTTTTATCTGCAGCTGTAGCATTGTGGCGTCAGAACCCGTCAGATCTCAGAAGTTAAGCAGGGTTTGGCCTGGTTAGTACTTGGATGGAAGACCACCTGGGAACACGAGGTGCTGTAGGCTTGGGAGAAGGACCCGGCAGCCCACTCCCTGCCCGCCACCAAAAAAAGTATCTGCCATTGAAAACCCCATGAATAGCAGAGAAGCACTCACAATAGTGTCTCGCCTGTTGTACATAGGGTCACTATGAATCAATGCTGACTCCATGGCATTTAACAACAACATGAGTAGTACGGCATGTTTTGTATTATTGCTAACAAAGGGAAATTTTCATACCATTTATTCTGTTTAAACTTATCAGGGTTTCTTTCTTTCTTTCTTTCTTTCTTTCTTTCTTTCTTTTTTCTTTCTTTCATTTTTTTTTTAATGGTACTGCAGGGTTGATGCCAGGGCCATGTATGTGCTAGGCAGCTGCTTTACCTTTGAGCTTTATTTCTGGCTCTTTCTTTCTTTCTTTCTTTCTTTCTCTTTTATTATAATCAATTAATTTTTTTGTGTGTGGTACTGCTAGGTTGAATCCAGGGCATCGCACATATTTTGCAAGTGATCTAGCAATGATCTGCTCCCCCAGCTTCTTTTTTTTCTTTGTTCATTTGTTTATTTTCTTGATACAGGGTCTTGCTAAGTTTTTCAGGCTGCCTCTGACCTCAAATTTGGGATTCTCCTGCCTCAGCTTCCCAAGTGCTGAGACTAGAGATTTGTACCAAGGTGCCCCACTTTATTTCTGTTTTTATGTTCATATATATATATATATATATATATATATATATATATATATTCTATTTATGGGAGAAGGGCCTGGCAATCCACTCCCAAGGCAATCCTGAAACAGCCATTGAAAACCCTATGAGGGTCGCTATGAGTCGGATACCGACTTGACAGCACCTAACAACAACATAATCTAATTACACTGTCACATCCATCTAATTTATACGAGAATGTGGATCAAATAATTTTCAAATTATTTTACTAATATGGATGTGCAAAATCATGGTTGCAATCCCTCTTCACTGAAGCCACAAGAGAGAGATGAGGGTTGTAACTCAAGCGGAGATGAGATGGATGATCAAGAAATTACTGGAGAATGCAAGTAGACAGAAGACAAGAACAGAACCCAGCATAACACAGCATCATTAGGAGCAAAAGAGAAACATGACCAAATGTGAAGACCAGAGATGGACACTGAGGAGGGTAAGACCAGGGAGGATTATAACAGAGGCTGGAGAAGAGGAGACTTTCATTGTTAAGCATGCTGGTTTGGTTAAGAAGTTAGATATTCTTAGGAATAACATATTGAGTTGATTATGACCTTTCCAAAGAGAAGTTTCTTTGAAATAGTAAGGGAAGAAATCATAAATAGGAGGAAAAAACCACAAAAAGCTTTCAACCTTACTCTGTTTCCCCCACATCACTTATAAGTGTTCCTCCTCGGCCATATATGTAAGTTCTAGCCAACCTAATTTACTATAAATCTTTTATTATGTCTGCACTTTCACAATTCCAGCTTTTTGTCATGAGGATTTCTTAGCTACTTTTCCTCATGCTGTCAGTATATTATAGCCATATTATCCTTCAAGGTTTATCTGAAACGACATTTCATTGAGAAAATTTATATTCGTGCTTGTCACCATTCTTCTAGGTTTTTCTTTTCTATGTATGTATAACATGTTATCCCTTTATGTAGAATAGCCTACTTTTTTTCTGGGTACCATTTTATGTGTTTCTGTCTAACAAAATTGTGACCTCCTTAGGAGGCACTATTTTTAAAATTAAGAAATTCTTCTTGTCACCCTGCTCACCCAGTAGAACCATTGCCTTTTTCAGTTTCCTATATGTACTTTGAGGGTGGGATTTAGCTTAGTTGGTAGAGTGCTACTCTGCATTCTCTGAGGCCCTGAGTTCAATCCCCAGCAAAACAAAAATGGGAGAAGGACCTGACAACCTACTCCCGAAACAATCTGCCATTGAAAACACTATGAGGGTTGTTATGAGTCAGACCCTACTGGACAACGGTTTAGCTCACTTTGTTACAAAGAAACCCCAAAACCTATGAATAGTTTTCCAAATTAACTATATTTAATACAGTATTACACAATTGAGGGACATACAAACCATACCTAATGAAGTAGAAATTGTATTATAAAGGTAGTTAAATACCACTTAGGTCCAGAAGAGCAAAGATCCATTAAATTATAAAACCAGGGAAAGTTCTCAAGGAGGAGCTCATATTTGAGCTCAAGAGCAGAAATGAGATGGACAAAGAAGTTACTTTAGGTGAGGGAAATATTACTATCAATTTAATTGAAGCCAGTGTACAAAGAATTGTTGTTGTTGTTAGGTGCCATCGAGTGAGGACCAATTGATAGTGACCCTCATTGCATTTACAATGGCTGATTGTTTCAGGATTTTTTTTGGGGGGGGTAGTGGATTGCCACAATCTTCTCCCATTTTTGCAATGCTGGGAATCAAACTTGGGTCCTCAGAGAGTGTGAAGCAGCACTTTAATATCTGAGCTATGAGGATGTAAAAACAAAAGGTTGAGAAAGGTAAGGGGTGGCTGATATAAGTAGAAAACTCAGGAGGACAATCTCTGTAATTTTTATGAAGGTCAGATAATAACATCAAATTTCCACTAAGAGTGTTATAGGACATGAAGATAAAATCACTTAACCTATCACAACTTCTAGGCATGTTCTGATGTGTGAAGGACAAGACTGATAAGAAGGATGCCAAGAGACTGTCACAAATTGGAGGAAACTAAGGAGAGTTGACAACTAAATGCAAATTGACATCCTGAAATGAAATGGAAGGCATGGCTGCATGGCTCTCTATACTTGTCTTTAGAGAATTTACATTAAATGGTATGCTTGATTTTCATTTCTATTTTTTCACATATTTTAGTGGGTGTTATCTATGTTTCCACTTATTTTGAAATACTTTTTTATCATGATAAATTATTCTATTTAGGCAAGAACAGAGGACAATAAAGTTTACTAAGTTATTGGTTTGGAATCTTATGTGTTTGTGCACTGATTTGCTCTTTATTTAACAAGTGGCTTAATGATGAGAATGAGAGAGTTGTGTTCTCTGAGCTTAGGATTCTCTTGTTTTTGAAACAACTTGCTTAACTTGGGGTCCTCTGGAAAAAGACTCTCAAATATTCGTGTAAAATGTGTTCAGGCCCAATAATTATTACTTAAAAGTAGGAAGATCCAATGGGCACAATAATAAATTCAATGTAGTCACAACAAAGACCTTAGCCATTCCTATGGGTGAGTAAGTGTTCAGAATGTCCTTTAAGAGTTGTCATGTGTTAAGGCAAGGAAGGCTGGATTTGATAAAGCTTATATAATTTTGAAAAGGTAGGCCATTTCCTGGAAAGGGACTCATTTGACACCCTTCACCTACCAGAGCACTCACAGTTCAGCAAACAAGGTGATATCTAAACTGTGAGTATCAGATCCATTATAATTTTGTCATTGACTATTGATTAATTTAATAACTATAGGTTCTGAGAAAATCTCTACTAGGACTTGTGTACCTTTTCCTGGAGAATCTTGTGCAATGGAAGCTAATGAGACAACCTGCAATGTTCGCTGCTAAGCTGGTCTGAAAGCCACACTAATAGTAATCTCTTACCACCATTTCCTTCCCTACATATTTCCCTAACATCTTTGCTGATCACATTTTAGGTGTCTAACATGGTAGGATGATCTAGAAGCCTATTTCATGGGAGGACTGAGCATTTCATTACTATGGTATTTTTTCAGGCATAGTTTTGACATTTGTTAATTTATTGTCAAATTTCAGAAATAGAGTGTTATGTGATACCCGTGCATCACTTCGTGCAAAAAAAAAAAATCATCTTTGTTACCCCTACGGTGTAAAAGAAGCCTTACTTCAACTTGATAATCAAGATCAGTAACTTCAGTATGTCTTCTGAGTCCTTTCCTTGCCTGGTAGTCTTGGCAATAGCAACCAAAAATGAGTATGTATCTAATATAGATTTACATTCAATGGGAATCTTGCAGCTTGTGTTGGTGGGAACATTTCCTTCTGAGTATTAAGACCTCTAAAATCCCAAATGATGGGATATGGAGTACATATACTGCAAATGAACCTCTTTGAGAGTTCTTAAACACAATATTTAAGGTATTGAAAACAAATCACCACATAGTGATCATTGATTTGGGGGTATAATTAACTTAGAATAACATAGATTGGCTACCTCAATTCTACTTTGGAATTTCAATTCATTCATTAAATCAGCCTTTTCTAGGCAATGTGAAATATGATAGAATCGGTGAATCAGTCATTGCCCTGAGCCACACCTACTTGCTGAAATCTAAGGGTTTTGGATCTATGCAATATGATACACTTCTCTGTCAGACTCAGTTTGTTGTTTTCTGGAACCTTGAAGATAGAAAGGTAGCCCATTATGGGTTACGGATTATGTTTCATTCTAGTTAAAAGGAATCTCTTCTCTCTTTAACATAAGAAGGGTTTATAGCAGCCACTTTGCTTCCTAATGGCTGACTTAGCCCCTTTAAGGTCATTGCCATATTGGAGGCTTCACAAAGATGTTTTCTGTTGACAAGTCGGATACTTGGAAGAAACAGTAGCCAGATCAACTTTGAAAAATTGGGACCTGTGTTGTTAAATACATATTTGTTCCATCTACTCCTGTAGCTCTTTTGTTCGTGTGCCCCTTGTACCAACATTGAGGTGCACATAGAGCTGCATGATCTCAAATAGCTGAGTTTCTGCCTATTTGGTTGTTTACTGGCTTTTCCATAGTAGATAACTCTCTATTGAGCATTTTCACGTAGTGTAAAGATTTCAAAACTTTATATCCACTCCAGTAGATCCATTCATAAGTTTTTTTCCCTAAGATGTTCCCCGACAACTTAAATCTTTTTCTTTTAAGACAATATCCAAGCCATTCACTTCTACCATGAATCTAAATATTCTTACTTTGGACTACTTTTATTTCTACATAATGGAAGGAGATAACCAGTCCACTGTACTCCTTAGCAATATCTTCTGAGGTTATCCTAATTGGAGTTATAGTCCCTCCACAATATATTTTGCTTGCCAAACTATCCCAAACTGACAATGGAAGAAGTACCATGAACTTTTGATTTCAGGTATTGAGCTAAGGGAAATATTTCCATTCAATGATAGTGAGTGACACAGTGATCTTGGTCACCTTCATGGGAAGCTTATTGGTTCCTCCTGCCCTGCTCATGCTTTCTCATGGTATGCCTTGCTGCCATCTCCTAGTGGATTGTGTCTTGGATGAGCCAACCTTGTGCTTTGTTAGTCTGACAATTCTAAGCTCACAAGGAGATTAATGATTATTTGTTGTTGTGAAGTCAGGAGTTCTGTCTCTAGCAGGTTTCAGAGCATAGTAGGGAGTAATTTATTTTAATAAGCTATAATAATGGTGCAGAGTGTGAAGACTTATTTGAAAACTATAGGTGTCTAGTTTAGGGTTCTCCTACTGTTATAGTCTATAAACTTTATATTAAGTCCCTGTCCCCCCATCAATTATGTATCTTTAATTCCATAGTCCTGCTGAGTCATATGGCCAAGAAATCAAACTGATAAAACAGCTTAGATGTGATGAATAGTTTTTTCATATTTTGGGACCTTCATAAAACTATCATTTTCTCCTATTTGGATAGATAATATCTGTACAAAAACTCTGTCTAAAATCAGTCAGGTAGTATATAGAAACATTTGAAAATAGGACAGTAACATGATGACTTACTAGAATTGACTGTGTTGCTTATTGGATATTAAACGTCCCACAAAGGTTCATATATTGAAGTCTTAGTTCCAGATGCAGCATTCAAACTAGGGAATTGGAGTAGTGATTTGATGCTGGGGGCTTTGCTTTAATCAATGTATTCAGCCATTGATGTTTTCCTAATTTCACAGCATTTTATTTGGAGATTGTAGTAACTAGGCAGTGAGGCCTAGTTGGAAGAAGTTTGTTGGGGATTTTTAAAATTATATTTTCCAACTAGGGTCCCTCATGACAGTCTGAGGGGCTGACCCCTAGTTGGCCCCAGGGCTCATCTCACTCACTCAAATCAGCCCCTCCCATCGAGTGAGCAAAGATGGCCCCTGGCCAGGCTGACCTGTTCTAACTACCCTAATTTTGATTGGCTCCCCTCAGCATTTTCAGGTAATAACTGTCCCCACCTGGCAGGTATGTCAGTTTACCTGCTGTACCTGTCAGGTGTGTGCTCTGATTGGCTGAATCCTACCATGTGACCCCTCCAGAACCCTATATAAGCAGGGCTCCTGGACCCTCACTTCACCCCTGAAACCCTGACCTCTCGACCATCCTTCAACTGCTACCTGAACCCCATCACCTGGACTAGTTCTCCCTACTCCAGCAAGACCTTCTAGCAAGCCAGTGGGATCAAGCCCAGGGGCCCTGAAGAGCCAAAGGATTCTAGCAAGCCACGAAGAACCTCCCAATTCCCCCCATCCTTGGGAAGGAGGGAGGTAAAGAAGGCGAGCCACGAGAGTCAAGACCAACTGACCTCCACAGAACACCAGCAGCTGTGGCTGTGCCTTTAAGGCTGAGCTGTACCAGCACTTAGCCTGTAGCATTCCATACTGCAGGCTTAGAGCCAGCACTTAGAGGGTATAGAGCTCTGCTCTATAGGGGCTGCTTGCTCCTTGCTCTCCATCAGGGGCCACCCAATAAACCTTACCTACTCTTTTTACCACCAGAAGGTCTCCCGGTTCATTAATGACACCGGCCATTTGTTATGTTGAGGGTTTGGCCCTAATCTTAGCCAGGCTAGAGCTAAAATCCCAACAGAAGTTGGTCACTGGACCCATGATCTTGAGTTTATCTTGTTTCCCAAAACTTTTCTCTCTGCTTCCTGGTCATCATGAGGTGAGCAAATTTCTTTTACTATACACTTCTGTCATAATGTTCTGGTTCACCATGGACCCCAAAGCAATGAAGCTAGCCTACTATGGACTGAAACCTCTGAAACTATGTGCCAATAAAATCTTTCCCCTTTGGTTATCTCAGGAATTTGTCATAGCCGCAAAAAGTGACTAATAGAGCCCAACAAATTTCCCTTCATTGTAAGAACCAGAACAAAGATAACCCTTAAGCTATTTCACCACAGTGTTTCAGTCAGAGAGGCAAAGTCCAATGGGGATATGACATATATATTAAGGAGCAATGAAATTTGCAAAGAACTTATAAAGAAGGGAATTAAGCACATAAGAAGTTACATCTAATCACTTCAGTCTAGATGAACTCTTAACCAAAAGGATGTCACATTATGGGGACAGCATAATCAGGAGGCTCCCTGAAATTTCCAGTCATTTTATGGAGATTTGAAATATTTGCTGCTGTAGAAGGCTGAATCTCCACACACCTTGATCCCAGGTGTGGTGTTACTTGGGAATGTACACTACTGCATTGCCCAGTAGGATCCCAGCCTACATTATGTCCCTTTCACCATGCAGGCTGCTGCTATATAGTGGACACCAGTCCAGTAAAACCACTGCCACCTGTGGTCCTGTGGAACAGACAGGTGGCCATTTCAAATAGGTCATCAGGCTCAACATTCAATATTAAACAAATGAAAAGCTCTTCATACAATCCTATGGCCCTGAGAAGCAGCCTAACAGCCTTCCCTGAGCATCTTGGTTTCCTAAGACCAGTCAAAGCATGACACAACCCTTGGACATAGACAGGTACCATTCTCAGATGAAGTGGTGAAGCATCATCCCCATGTAGTCCTCAGACACTTAACAGTGCCTATCTCTTGATACAGTCTTTTGAGCAGAACAAGGAAACACTGCTTGGTTTAAAGTCAACAAAGGTGTGCATCAGGGCTGGATCCTTTCACAGTACCTCTTCAATTTCTACACTGAGCAAATGATCTGAGAAGCTGGATTTCATGAAAAAGACCATGCCATCATGATTGGAGAAAGACTTGTTAACAACCTATGTTATGTAGATGACACGACTCTGCTTTCTGAAAGGGAAGAGGATTTGAAACATTTACTGATGAAAATCAAAGAACACAGCCGTCAGTATGGGTTGTGACTCAACATCAAGAAAACAAAAATCCTTACAACTGGATCAGTATGCAACTTCATGATAAATAGAAGATTGAGCTTGTCCAAGATTTTGCTTTACTTGGTTCTACAATCTACACCTGTGGAAGCAGCAATCAAGAAATTAAAAGACACATCATTGGGAAAACCTGTGGCAAAAGACCTCTTTAAAGTACTGAACAGTAAAGATGTCACATTGAAGAGGAAGGTGTGCTTGATTCATACTATGGTATTTTAAGTCACATCATATGGTTGTGAAAGAAGGACATTGAATGAGGAAGACAGGAAAAGAATTGATGCCTTTGAATGATAGTGCTGGAGATGAATATTGAATATACCATGGACTGCCAAAAGAACAGACAGATCTCTCCTGGAAGAAATGCTACCAGGGTACTCCTTGGAAGCAAGGATGGCTAGACTACATCTTAGGTATTTTGCACATGTAGTCAAGAGAGACCAATGCCTAGAGAAGGACATCATGTTTGGGAGAGTGGCAGGTCAATGAAGAAAAGGAAAACTCCTAGCTGGATGGATTGACACAGTGTCTGCAACAATGGACTTAAATATAAATAAGATCATGTACCTGGCACAGAATCCAGGAGTGTTTCCTTCTCTTGTACAGTGTTGCTATGAATTTGACCTGACTTGATGACACCTAGCAACAACAACAACATCCCTTGCTACCAGGAACACTGAAATGCAGTTTTCTGGGTGTTCCTGCATAGCCCAGCATTATAAACCCCTCAGAAACTGACAAGTGCCAGTCCTTCACAACCATGATACCTGTGCCTTTCCTTCCTGGGCACACTAGAATGATCTCACACAAACCACAGAAATTGATGTTTGCTTTGCCCATGCAGTCATGTGTTCTTCATCTGGAGACACTGGACAGCCTACCACATCTAAGAGAGTTCCATCCCAATGCCAGATGAATCCCACAAACCCTCAATCTCAAGCCAGTGAAAAACATATAGGCAAAACTAATATTGCTTAAAACTAAACAACCTACCCAGACACTATACTACTGCATCCATATGGAACTAAAACCAATATAGCTTACCCAACTGACATCTGAGAATACAGCTGCAGGAGTAATCTGCATCAAAAACTATCTGGTAAAATTAATAGAGTTCAATGGGCACAACAGCATGTACCTCTAGTCCCAGGTAATTGGGAGGCTCAAGCAAGACAATAATTTAAGCTCAGGATTTTGAGACTACTATAGGCACCACAACAAGGTCTCAACTCAAAAAAAAATCTAATAGAGGCAATTAATCAACAATATCTTCAAATATCATTGAGGGAAAATAATAAACTGTAAAAAGCAAGGTAACATGATGCCTCCAAAGCAACACACATCTCTAGCAATAGATACAAAAGAAAAGTATATAAATTAATTACCTAAAAAAGAATTCAAAATAATTACTGTTAATGAAACTCAATGAGATACAATAGAGGCAATTAAAAATATAAGGGAAATAGTTGATTATCTGAATGAAAAACTCAGCAAAAAGACGGAGATCATAAAACAAAGAATCAAAGGGAAATCTTGGAATTAACTCAGTAAAGGAAATAAAAGATTTACAGCTGAGAGTCCCAACAGCCAACTAAATCAAGTAGAATAAAGAACTTTGAGTTTGATGATAGATCTCTGGAAATAACCCAATCAGGAAATGAAAAAAAGAAAAAATAATGAAGAAATCCTACAGGGCTTATAAGATATCACTAAAGGAACAAATATATGCAGTATGGATATTCCAGAAAGAGAAGAAAAAGGAAAAGGCATAGAAAACATATTTATAAGTAATAGCTTTAGACCATCCAAATTTTGAGATAGTTATAGACATTTAGATCTATGAAGCTAAAATGGGTGTGCTGGGATTTAGCTTAGTTGATGGAACACTGCTCTGCAGTCTCTGAGGTGTCAAGTTTGATTCCCAGCACAGCAAAAATGGGAGAAGGACATTGCAATCCACTCCTGAGGTAATCCTGAAACAGTCAGCCATTGAAAACCCTATGAGGGTCACTATGGGTCAGACATGACTTGATTGCACCTAACAACAACAAGCTAAAATGACCTCAAAGAGATTCAAAAAAATTTTTTAGAAGAAATATCTTTGCTAAGGCACATTATAGTCAAACTGTCAAAAGTCCAAGACAAAGATAAATACTAAAAACACCATGAGAAAATACCAAGTCATATATATGTGAATGCATGCAGCTGTACCACTGTGGCATCTGATTCTGTCAGATCTTGGAAGCTAAGCAGGGTCAGACCTGGTTAGTACTTAGATAGGAGACCACCTGGGAATATCAGGTGCTGTAGTAGTACCCGGCAACCTCCTCCCAAAAACAATCAGCCATTGAAAATCCTATGACTAGCAGAGAGGCCCTGACAATAGTGTTTCCTCTGTTGGATGTAGGGTTGCTATGAGTCAGACACCAACTCCATGGCACCTAACAACAACAATATATGTGAATATCTATAAGGATAATAGGAGGTTTTTTTATTTTCAACAGAAATCTTACAGACCAGATGTAGGGCACCATAGCACATGCCTATAATCCCAGCAACTCAGGAGGCTGAGGCAGGACAATCATGAATTTGAGGCCAGAGGCAGCTTGTGCAACTTAATGAGACCTTGACTCAAAATAAAAAGTAAAAAATGGGCTTGGGGTGTAGGTCAGTAGTGGAGTACTCTGGGTGCAGCTTCCTACAACTAAGTAAAGAGAAAAGGAAAGGAAAGGAAGGGAGAGAAAGGAGAGAAGTGGAAAGGAAAGGAAAGGAAAGGAGAGGAGAGGAGAGGAGAGGTAGGGGAGGAGAGGATAGGAAAGGAAAGGGAAGGGAAGGGAAGGGAAGGAAATCTAAGAGTCCAGGAGACGATGGGATTGTACGCTTAAATTTATGAAAGAAAATATTTCCCATCAAGAGCATTATACCCAGTAAAGCTATTCTTCTGAAGTGAAGGAAAAATCAAGTTTTTCCAAGATGAGAAAAAATTCAGGGAATCCCTTACCATCAGATTGCTCTTAAACAGTGCTTAAGGAAGCCATATGCTAGAAATAAGATGATAGGAACTATCATCATGAAAACATGTGAAAGTATAAAACCCACTAGTGGAGAAGATACAAAAGGAAAAAGTGAAAAGTCAATGTTTATCAATATAGAAAGTCATCAAGCTAGGCCTGGTGGCACATGCCTATAATCCCAGCACTCAGGTGGCTGAGGCAGGAGGATTGTGAGTTCAAGACCAGCCTGGACTACATAGTGAGTACAAGGCAAGCTCAGGCTGCATAGCAAGACCATATCTCAGAAAACAAAAATGAAATAAAAAACAAAAAATGTTTTAGAAAAAGCAGACATTACAACTGATACCAGAGAAAATTAAGAATCATTAGGAACCATTTTTAACAATTAAATGTTCACATATTAGAAACCCTAGACAAGGTTAATAAATTTCAACATACATAAAACCTACTAATTTTGAAACATTTAGACATAGAAAACATGAATAGGCTAATAATGAGTAAAAAGACTGAATCATCATGAATAGTCTCCCAATGAAGAAAAGCCCTGGGCCAGATGGCTTCATAAAGAAATTTTACCAACATTTAGAGAAAAGCTAACAACAATTCTTCTCAAACTATTAAAAAAGGAGAAGTCATGGAACTTTTCCAAAATCATTGTATGTGGTCAGCATGACACTGATACCAAAGGATACAAGAATAAAAGTAAACTACAAACCAATGTTCGTGATGAACCAAGATGTAAATATTCTTAATGAAATTTAGGCAATTTAAATGCAAAAATACCTCAAAAATATTATCCATCATGACCAACTTGAATTTATTCAAGATATGCAAAGATAGTTCAGCAAATCAAAGATAGTTCAGAAAATCAAGATTGTTAAATTTAACATGTCTTGCCAAGAGAACGAAAGACAAAAATATGATCACCACAACTGATGAAGAAAAAGCACTTAATAAAGTTCAACATTAGTTTATGATAAAAACTCTAAAATTTTTAATATAGAATAACAACTCAACAACAACAAAAACAGAATATGTAAGAGACTCACCTTCATACTCAATATGGCAAAGCTAAAAGGATTTCCTGTAAGATCTGAAATAAGACAAGATCTTCACTTTCATAATTGTTAATCAACTTATTTCAGGATGTTTTAGCTAGAGCAATTAGGTAAGAGAAAGAACGTTCATTCAAAGAGGAAAGGAGGATGTCAAATTAGCCCTATGTGCAGATGACATGATTTTACATATACAGAAACATAAATAGTCTATCAACAAACTAATTAGAATTGATTAATTAATTCAGTAGTGTGGCAGGATACAAAATCAATATACTAATATTGGCAGTGTTTTTATACCCCAATAACATACTTGCTGAGAAAGAAATAAAAAATCCCCAACAGCTACCAAAAAATAAGCATACAGAATTAAATCTCATCAACATCTCTACAATGAAAATTAAAAAACACTGATGAAAAAATTGAAATTGTTGTTAGGTTCTGTCAAGTTGGGTCCGATTCATAGTGATCCTCATAGGGTTTTCAATGGCTTATTGTTTCTCAAGATTGCTTCAGATGTGGATTGTCATATCCTTCTCTAGAGAATTTGAAATAGACACAAAAAATAGAAAGATATCCCATGTTCTCAAGTTGGTAGAACTAATATTTTTATAATATGCATATTACCCAAAGGAGTCTTCAGAATTAATGCAACCTCCATTAAAATACTTTTGCATTATTCATATATTCAAAAATATCCTAAAATTTATATGAAAACACAGAAGACCCCAAATGGCTAAAACAATTCTGAGCAAAAATTATCAAAGTTAGAGACATCACAATATCTGAACATAAAACGTATTATAAAGCCATAGTGACCAAAACAATATGATACAGGCATAAAACTTACATATGACCAATGGAACAGAATTAAGAACCTAGAGTTTAGTCTAAAAATGTTCAACTAACCTTTGACAATGGTATCATAAAAATAAAATGGAGAGAATTTTCTCCTTAATGAATGTGGAAACTGGATATCCATATGCAGAATGAAATTAGACCATTATCTATCAACCCATATACTAAAATCAACTTAAAATAGATGAAACACCTACACATTAAAAATTGAAATTTTTAAAGTGAATATTAATTGCACAAAGTACAATTCATTAGGACATTCCCACACACACATATAATGTACTTTGATCATATTTATCCCCTCTGTTACTGTTACCTTACCCCCTCTCCCACTTTTTTCCTCTCCAATCCCAAATAATCCCCCTTTTACTTTCATGCCTTGTTGTCATTAGGTGCTGTTGAATTGGCTTCAACACATAGGGACCCTCACAGGGTTTCCAATGGCTGATTGTTTCGAGATTGCATTGTGAGTGGATTGCTACATCCTTCTCCCAACTCATGCCCTACTCACCTAAACTCCACATATGAAAGAAAACTTGTGATGCTTGTTTTTGTGAGACTGGCTTATTTAACATAACATGACGATCTATACTTCAATCTGTTTTTCTGGTCACAATAATACCTTTTTTTTTTCCTTTTTCTTTCTTCCCTCCTTTCTTTCTTTTTTTTTTTTTTCATTTCTTTTTCTTTTTATTTAAAGTTCTTTGATGTTGAATCCAGGGCCTCACACATACTTTCCATGTGCTCTATCACTAGGATGAACCCAAAGTCTATTTTAATTTTTTTTTTTATTTTGAAGAAGAGTCCCACAAAGTTAGGTAGGCTGCCTCTGGCCTCCAAACTGTGATCCTCCTGCCTTAGTCTCATGAGTCACTGGTATTACAGACATGAGCCACAGTGCCTAGCCAATTTTGTTCTTCTTTATAAGACCTGAAAGTTTGAAAGTACTAGAAGAAAACACAGAGGAAACCCTTCAAGACATTAGTATAGGCAATATTTTTTTTGTTAAGACCCAGAAAGTACAAGCAACAAAAGCAAAAATAGACAATCTAGATAATATCAAACTAAGAAGCTTTTGAAAACAAAAGAAACAATTAAGAGTGAAGAGGCATCCTGCAGTGCAAGAGAAAATAATTGCAAACTATTCATCTGAAAAGGGATCAATATCTAGAATATAAAAGGAATTAAAAATGCTCAAACAGCCAAATTAAAATTAATCTGACTTAAAAAGGAAAAACTATTTTGATGGACATTTTCAAAGGAAGGTATCCATATGATACCAATCGAAAAAATGCTGAGCATATCTATCATCAGGCAAAGGGAGAAAAATTGATGGATTTGAAGGACATTATATTAAGTGAAATAAGCTGGCACAGAATGACAAATATTATATTTTCTCAGTCATATGTGAAATTTAAGAAAAGTGGATCTGTAGAAAAAGAGTAGAATGATGATGATTAGTGGCTAGGAAGGATAGAGGAGAAAGAGTAAAACAAGTTAGAGCATGCCACGCTATTAGGTAGTATTTCACTCTGTTGTACATGAGTGAGTCTGACTCAATGGCACCCAATAACCCAATAACAATATAGTTAGTGATAATAGTTTACAACATATTATTATTTATTTTTAATCAATTAGGAGAGATGAGTTCATAGGCCCCAAGCACAAGGAAATATTAAAAGTTCAATATAGAAATAGTATTTACCCTTATTTGATCAATGCACATTTTATACACATATCAAATTACCACACTTTGCCAATAAATATACATAAATACTACTGTCCACTTAAAGTAAATTTTAAAATAAGAAAGTTTAAAAATAAATATAAATATATCCTAGGATTGATGTATAACACTGCCATGTTATTTCACAAATAATAGGCCACTTGTTATCAATTTTCTGAGCTTTACATTGCTATTATTTCAATTAATAATATATATGTAATATTATAATTAATAATATATATAATAATAGTATATGAATATGAAACATTTTAAAATATATTCATAGATAAAATTAAATTTTCCTATCATTATTTTAATATGATGTTAGACTTTTTCATTTCTATTATGTTTTGTAATATACACAGTATTTTAGTACGTTGTCATATATCTCTAATTTATAGGAGGATATACTTGTCTATGCAAAGAGATTTGGAAAACAGCTACCTGATCAACTGACTGGAAGCGATCCACATATGTGCCTATTTCCAAGAAAGGCGATCCAATCAAATGCAGAAATTATCAAACAATACCATAAATCACATGCAAATAAAATGTTGATAAAGATCATTCAAAAGCAACTGCAGCAGTATATTGACAGAGAACTGCTGAAAAGTCAAGCTCAATTCAGAAAAGGACATAGAACCAATGACATCATTGTTGACGTCAGATGGCTATTGGCCAAAAGCAGAGAATACTAGAAAGATGTCTATGTTTTATTGACTATAAAGGCATTTGACTGTGTGGATCATGACAAATTATGGATAAAATTGAGAAAACTGAGCATATAGGAACACTTAATTGTACTCATGAGGAATCTGTACATAGACCAGGAAGCAGTCATTCAAACAGAACAAGAAAACAGTGGTAGGTTTAAAGACAGGCACGGTGTGCAACAGGGCTATATCCTTTCACCATATATCTCTAACCTCTGCACTGAGAAAATAATCCAAGAACCTGGACTTTATGAAGAAGAACATGGCATCATGATTGGAGGAAGACTCATTAATGACCTGCATTATGCAGATGACCCAACTTTGTTAGCTAAAAGTGAAGGGCATTTGAAACATTTACTGATGAAGATCAAAGAACATAGTATGGAAAGTACCTCAACATAAACAAAACAAAAATCCTTACAACTGGGTCAATAAGCAACTTCAAAATAAATGGAGAAAAGATTGAGGCTGTCCAAGACTTTACTTGGTTCTACAATCAAAACCCACAGAAGCAGCAGAATCAAAGAAATCAAAAGACACATTGCATTGGGAAAAGCTATTGTGAAAGACTTCTTAAGGTGTTGAAAAGTAAAGGTGTCACATTGAAGATGGAGGTTCTCTGATTCATGCCATGGTATTTTCAGTTGCATTACATGCTTGTGAAAGCTGGACAATGAATAAGGGAGGCAATAGAAGAATTGATGCTTTTGAATTATGGTGCTGGAGACAAATATTGAGTATACCATGGACTGCCAAAAGAATCAACAGATGCATCCCAGAAGTGCAATCAGAGTGCTCCTTAGCGGCAAAGATAGTTGACTGATTCTTATATATTTTGAACATGTTGTCAGGAGGGACTAATCGCTGGAGAAAGACATCATGTTTGGGAGAGTGGCAGGTCAACAACAAAAGGAAAACCTTCAACTAGCTGGATTGACACAGTGGCTGCAACAATGGGTTTAAACATAAAAAATATCATGTACATGGTACAATGTTGTGTAATGTTTCATTCTCTTGCACATAGGGTCACTATGAGTTGAATCCAACTCTATAGCACCTAACAACAGCATGCAGACAGTACAAATGATTAGAAATCATTTTACAAATGATTTTACTGATATGAATATACAAAAAATTATGACATCTCTTTTACTAACAAAACAAATAGAAGAGATTTGGACCTCAATAGTAGATGAGATAGATATTCAAGGGAATATTATCAAATGGAAGAAGATGGAATACAAGAATAGAACCAAAGGAACACAAGAATTATTAAGAGCAAAGGGAGAAACATGACTTAGCAAAAAGGAAAGAGGTGGAATATTCAGGAAGATAGCACCAGTGTGTATTACCACAGTTACAACTAGTAAGGAGATTTTCAGCATTACCAAACCTCTCAATTTTATTAAGAAATTAATTAGATATTCTTTGGAATGACACATTTTCTTGGTTGTGTTCTTACCATAGAGAAGTTTCGTTAAAATGTTGGACAGAGAAAAGATAAATAAGAGGCAACAAAATAGAACCATTTTCCAACCCAGCTCTCCATTTTCCCTATTTCACTTATGTGGGAAACAACTTAGTGTCAGTGTCTGAGGCCGTTGTGCTGACCTTGTCATAGACTTAATTTCCTTGAACTGTAAAATTAAAGGGGCAAAGGTGGAGAATGGGTGCTGGCCATTTCCCTCCTTTGGAGAAGGTAAAACAGAGTAGCAAATGGAAAGGGCTCAGTCGTCAAGACAATGCAACCTTCACGCATAGGACCCTTTCATTCTGCACATGTGCATAAAATGCTGGTGTATGTAGGAGCCATTGTCTCTCAGTCAGCTGCTGCAGGGGAATGTGGGAGTAATAAAATGCCCAAAATTCCATTGAGTCCTTTGAGTTCCTTCTTGAGGATCTCAAAATGACATTCAGAGCTTTTGAGGTCCTAGGTTTGAACAATATGTATTTGTGTCTTTAAATCATGTGTATACATTTCTGCCAACCAACTTTACTATCCACTTTTTTATAATGTGTTACATTTTCAAATTTCCATGCTTCTTTAATGAGGATCCCTCAGCTACTTTTCCTCATACTCTCAGTAAATTTTGTCTCCACTTATCCCACAAGTTTCGTCTGAAATGACACTTCCATTGAGAAATATCTTTCTGTGATCTTCCAGGTCACCACTGCAGGTTCATGGCAGATGACTACATAACAGGTTTATTCCTTTGTATATCACAGCCTGAATTGACTGGAGATATAATTCTATATGTCTTTTTCTCTAACTAGTTTGTGAGGTCCTTAGCAGGAGCCATTTTTAAAATATAACAAGTTCTTATACCTACCCTGCTCACATCCTGTGCCCCCTTTTCCTGTTGCCTTGTATATACTTGTATATACATTGCCTTTTCCAGTTCCTCGTATATACTTTACCAATCAAGGCAATGAGTTGCATTGAGTATTTAGCTAACTTGGCTGCAAAGAACTCAGAGGAGCTATGAACTGATCCTGAACTTAAAGCTATTTAACACAGAATTACACTGTTACGGGATAAGTCACATCTGACAAAGTACAGTAAAAACAGATACCTGGGAGAATTCTCAAGGATGAGATCATATTTAAGATGAAAGAGGAGAGGGATTGAGATGGAAGAAGGGAAAGAAGTTTTTTTAGGTGAGGAAAACAATACTGTCAAATTAATTGAAGCATCTGCACAAGAAACACTGAAGTTAGCTACATGGTCATATTCCCTGAGGTGCACAGGAGAAAGCAAAGTGACAAGATGCAGAAAATGGATCTGGTTTGAAAAGTAATGAGGTAATGTGATGAATTCTTCAGCAGAAAAGTATCTTATTTTTTATTCATGCAATAATATTGAGCAGTAAACTGCAAGATGCAATTCATCATGTTGGAATTGCAGTATTGGACATGTCAAAAAATTCCTTCCATCTATGCCAATGTGCTAAGTGTAGGGATAGGGAAGGGCTGACCAATTATAGATGTACTAACAAATAAATAATAATGAAGAGTGATTGGTGGCATAAAGAAGAAATAAACCAAAAGCATTATAAAAATAAAGGAAAGCTTATATGAGCAGAAAACAGGACAACAACTTAGTAAATAGTATACAAGGAAAATAACATTGCTTCCACCAAGTGTATTGTAGGACATGGGGATAAATTCAGCTAACAGAGTGAAGAAATTGGCTAAACCAACTGCTACTTTCCTTTCCAATTACTAATTATTTTTTATAAAATATGTAAATTTGAATTCCTGCAGAAAGAGGTCAAACCAGCTTGAGTTCATTTTTTGCCTGCTGTACATTTTATGCAGAAAATAGTAAAGAGAATTCTAAAAATTAGGTCTGTTTCATACAAATAGCAAGATGGCCTTCAAATACACTTAAGTGAACATTATTGGTTTTAAGTTCATTGTCTCTTAGGACATCTTTAATTAATTTCAAGTGGTTTATATGTTTTTAGGACTTATTATCTCCATAGAAATATGCTGAAGTCATTGCAAGGAAATTCCTTTCGGATTTGATGGAAAACTTCGACTTTGCAGAATAAGGATGTAATTGTAACATTGGCTTGGAGGTAGTCTCAGAGTCTTTCATTCTCTTAATCCCAAGTGCTTCAGAGAGCAAGATACATATATATTCTTAAATTCTGAGACCTTCATCATAAAGCAAAAATGCACATTCAAAAATGTTCTTCTAAGTGAAATCTAGGTAAGAGAAGTATTGTTATTTTTACATTTAATTTTAATAACTGTAACATTTACTTCTCTGATTATTTACTATTTTTCATTGCCTTTTAATTTTAAATTATTTCTTATTCTACCGTAACTCATCTGACTCTCTAGTTTTAAATAAAATTCCAAAGTGTGCAGGTAAAATCACTAAAATATTCTATTAACTAATTCAGGAAGATAGCACCAGTGTGTATTACCACAGAGAGCAAAGGACACCAAGGGTAGTAACACCAAAAAAGGGGACAAGGACTTGGACAGTGAGCCACGGACTTCTGAACGCCCAGGGAACTATCGCGGAAGAGGGTGCGTGAAGAATGTAAGGGCTTAGGGAGGGAGTGGCGAAACTGAGGACAGCTCAAACAATGAACCCAAAGGCAATAACGACAGCAGAAAAAAAACATCAAACTGGGTGAGACCACTAAGAGAAAAAAGGGAGCAATGCCAAATGTTGGAAAGGGTACCCTAACACTGTTAATAATGGTGCTCCATTGGCAGCATCTGCCATGCCAACGACAACAGCTGCGGAGCCAATTATGGTAAAAGAGGTAAATGTAATAGAGGTAAATGATGCCATAAATAACAGCTGTGTGTATTGGGCATACGTACCCAACCTGCCACTCAACAGGGCAGTTACTTGGGATGACACACCGGTAACTATTTATGCCAATGAAGTGCCATGGGTAGTGGGACCTTAACGACCCAAGAGGCCCACTAAAGCCAGAGAAGGAGGTAAAAGTCATCAAAAACTATAGTGTGGGAAGTGAAGGTGTACCTATATGTATAGGGGAAAGGAAAGGCACTCCTTGACAGTGGTCAATAAGATCTGGCCAATGTCAAGCGAGGAGAGATTGTATGTTCCATCATTTGGGTCAAGGAAAGCCAAAGAGGTGCCATGAATGCCAAAAGGCATGGATCAGAGCCCATATCAATTACATAATTGAGTAATTACATAAGAAAATGTG
This sequence comes from Pedetes capensis, assembly GCA_007922755.1. Classification (NCBI taxonomy): domain Eukaryota; kingdom Metazoa; phylum Chordata; class Mammalia; order Rodentia; family Pedetidae; genus Pedetes; species Pedetes capensis. Next base: position 29,458 of record VMDO01014522.1, on the reverse strand, counting down.
AGGGTGTTCATGGAAGTCCCTGAGAAAAAATGGGGTGGGAACACACAGGTTTAGCGAAAAGGGCTCATAGAATTGGCACATGCATTGTTAAAAGTATGGTATGTACATGGAAAGTAATTTCTAACTTAACTGACTAATATGGGAATATATTTAATATTTTAGAACAAAGTCATACTGTCTTCCTTTTGATGTTATGATTATGGAAATACAAACTCACTTTGACCTTTGAATTTACATAATTAGGTTTGTCAGCAATGTATGTCCCAATGGATAATTTAAATAATAAAAGGAAAAACCTTTTTAAAGGAATCTAAAATATGAGTTTAAAATTCTATTAGGATTTAAATGGCTTCCTCTTTTTAGAAGTGTTTAAAGCTGAAGTATAATGTTCTGCCTGTTTTCATTAGGTTTTTTTTTTAACTACTCTGACATACTACAGAGAATCATAATTTGTTGAAAACTGAAAAATAGTAGACAAGGCACAATTTAGATGATTGTTTTGAATATTTACCTTACATTTCTCCAAAATTAACAGTTTCATTGTGAGGATGCAAAGAATTCATTAAGGGTCATTAGTAGAATACTGAGCAAAAGGTCACCCATCCCAGATCATTAGAGTAGAGCTAGGTTTGGAATCTTCTCATAGCATCATCATTATGTTGTTGTTGTTGGTGGTGGTGGTGGTGGTGGTGGTTACCATTAATGTGTATGTGGTACTGGGGATCAAATCAGGGCCTTTTGCTTGCTTCCCAAGTGCTTTAAATCTAAGCTCTACTTAGAGCCCACCCCATCGTGTTTTACAGGTCCTGTCACAGAAATATGTAACAACTAACCTCAAAATGTTTATGATGCAATAAAGAGACCATTCAGATATCTGTTAAAATAAAGCAATGCAGATTTCTCAATAAGATATGGCAGATTGTCCTAGGTAGGCAGAACATGCTCTGCAATCCAGAAAATGAAATCAATGTGGTCTGAGATATTCAGGTAAAACTTTTAACTAGCAATGCATATGAACTATTCTGTTAAAAAGAGAGAGAGGAAGGATTTAGTTTTTTAGAGAAACTTGATGGGAGTAATGCCATGTAAGGGTCCACTGTGAAAATGAGTATGACAGAAAAGAAATGAAAAAGTGGATAAACTATGGATATTTTTTGTTTAGTTCTCCAAGGTAATTTTCTTTAGAGGCAAATAATCACCTTCTGAGTCCTACTTATCTTCATGTACTCTCTAAGACATAAATTAAACATATCTTTAATATGCTTTTTAAAAATATTTCATTCCCTAGGAGAATTTATGAAAACAGATTTCCCAGTAGAAAAACAACACACATTTACAGGAAAAATATTTTAAATTTGTTTCAAAGATCTTTTAAAAAAACCTGACACGAAAATTATTAGGGGGCAATTATACAAATATGAGTCTCCTAAATGTTTATAAACTCTTAAATAAATATATAAATATATATTTTTTCAGTTTATTCGTCCTCCCAGGAGTTATCAAAATATCTCTGTGAATTTTGGAATCACAGATTCAGGACATAGATGCTGACACTTTAACAGGAAAAAAATGCCCCAAAGAAATATGGCTATATTGCAAAGACAGCAAGGAATGTTTGAGGAAGAAACTACTATACCTATTAACCCCCACCAGTTAAAAAAGAAAAAAAAAGAATGTAAAATTGTAATCTCTCAGTTATAATCTTGTATCTTTATAATTCCTATATCAACAGAGATGATAATAATGACTAAGAACAACTACTCCTCCACAACTGAATTTATCCTCATGGGATTTACAAATCATCCAGACCTGAAAGCCCTTCTGTTTGTGGTGTTCTCTGCCATCTACCTGATCACCATGGTAGGGAATCTCGGCCTCATAGCCTTGATTTACATGGAACGTCGTCTTCACACACCAATGTACATCTTTCTGGGCAACCTGGCTCTCATGGATTCCTGCTGTTCCTGTGCCATTACACCCAAGATATTAGAGAACTTCTTATCTGAGGACAGAAGGATTTCCCTCTATGAATGCATGGCACAGTTTTATTTTCTTTGTCTTGCTGAAACGGCAGACTGTTTTCTTCTGGCAGCCATGGCATATGACCGTTATGTGGCCATATGCAGCCCACTGCAGTACCACACCATGATGTCCAAGAAACTCTGCATTCAGATGACCACAGGAGCCTACATAGCTGGAAACCTGCATTCCATAATTCAACTAGGGTTTTTGTTTAGGTTAACTTTCTGCAGGTCTCATGAAATTAATCACTTTTTTTGTGATGTCCTTCCATTGTATAGACTCTCCTGTGTTGACCCTTATATCAATGAATTGATGATACTTATCTTTTCAGGTTCAGTTCAAATCTTTACTATTACTGTAGTCTTAATATCTTATTTCTACATCCTTTTCACCATATTCACAATGAAATCCAAAGATGGAAGAGGCAAAACCTTATCTACTTGTGGATCCCATTTTCTCTCTGTGTCAATATTTTATGGTTCTCTTCTCTACATGTACATTCGGCCCAGTTCATTCAATGAAGGAGGAAAAGATATACTGGTTGCTATTTTTTACACTCTAGTAATTCCTTTGCTAAATCCTTTTTTTATAGTCTAAGAAATAAGGAAGTAATAACTGTTATGAAAATAATAACAAAGAACAGAAAATTCAGAAACATCTTGAAACAAGTATTATCTCCCTTGGATAAGTGATTGAAATTTGATGATGTTTTCTAAATTTTCATGTACTGAGAAAGTCAGAAAATATGACTGACAGAAATAAAAATTACTAAATCATGAAAACATGGTGGTATTTGAGTCAAATTGGGTCAAAATGGAGATATCCTACTAAAACATATTTGAAACTAAGGAACTAAGATCCTTCAGGAGTGAACTAAAGAATTAGTCATGAGTGGCAGGGTATAATTAGTCATAGTTTTTAACAAATCCAACAAATATTAGATTAAAGTTGGTATATATAAGGACCTGGCAGCCCAATCCCAAAACAATCCTGAAAACAACCAGCCATAGAAATCCTTATGATAGCAAAGAAGCACTAACAGCATGCCTGGCATGGCATAGCATCAGGGAGTGCTTCATCCTGTTGTACATAGGGTCACTGAGTTGGACTCAACACAATGGCACACAACAATATATAAAGAATGTCTTCATTTAATATCATTAGCAAATTTTTCAAAACCATAGCATAATCTTAAAATCTCAGGCATTGATGGGCATAGTGGCACACACTGTAATCTTTGCACTCAGGAAGGATCACAAGTTTGATCTTGTCCCTGGCTGCACAGTGGGTTTGAGACCACCATGGCTATGTATTTAGAACCTGTCTTAACAACAACACCAAAAAAAATTTTAGCAAAAAATCTTAAATGCATTCAAGTACTCAAATAAATATTAATATTTTCCTAAGCAGTACCATTGGTGAGAGATAAACTGTATATTTGCATGCAATTTTCAACTTGACTTCTTTTGAGATATTATGTTTGGATTTGTATTCATACAGAATATTCTCTAAACAAAAATGTTTTCATATTTAGTATTAGGCATTTTTACTCTCAAATTCTCTGTTATTTATCAATCTATAGATTAAAATGATGTTCTTTGTAATAAGATCCATATGGATTTTAAGTTTTTCATGTAGTTTGCTTGTTTGTTCATTATATATGACACTGTATTTATTGAATGTTGTTGTTGTTGCTGCTGTTGTTAGGTACTGTCAAGTTGGGTCAAATTCAGCCATCCTGTCTACAACAGAATAAAACACTCCCTAATGCTGTCCCATGCCAAGAACTATGTCAGTGCTTCTCTGCTATTCATAGTTTTCAATGGCTGATTGTTTCCCAAGTAGGGTGCCAGGTCCTTCTCCTGTTTTTGTGATTCTGGGGATCAAACCCAGGGCATCAGAGCACACACAGCAAGCGCTCTATGAACTGAGCTAAACCCTAGCCCAATTACTGAATATATCCATTAAATCAAGTTTTCTTTCTCCCAGACATCATTATCTTGTTAGTAATTAGGAAAACCAGAAATTTGCACTGAATGAAAAATACTGGTTTGTCCAAAAAAATTAACAAAAGGTAATGTTCAAGCACAAAGTAGGCAGGAAATAGTGAAAATCCTACATATCTAAACAAAAATATTTATTCATCAAATGTGCAAATATAAAAGAAAAATAATTTACTGAAAATGTACCATCTGCTGAGTACCATCTGCATGGCTAGATATTTGATATATATTGTCTACCAACAACTTAGCCATCCTTTTTAGGCTTTTCTTAACTAAAAATGCCATACATAGAAATATTGAGTGGTTTTCTCAAGCTCATCACAATGAGCTAGACAGAATCAGAGTTTGAATCAATTCTGACTTTTCTCCATGATTGGGTATTCAGAAAATGGAGGTTATACCTTTTCTGCTATTTAGTTATTAAGTAACATCAAAAGCAAACTGTACCTTGAAAGATGGAAACAATTTTAGTAGTTGCAACACAACAGAAATGGGCATGACCGGTCTGTCACTGGGAGTGGGAGGTGGGGTTAATCAGTGGGGCAGAGCCAAGAATGTGGAAAACTGTTAGAGGTATTGGTGAGTGTGAGAAGATCAGGTGGATCAGGTCACTGAGAACTTAAGTGCCACACTCAGGAATATGAGTTTATTTAGAGACATCAGATATTTGGATTCCTTCTGGCAGCAAGGTAATATGATTGTGTCTTTCAGAATGTTGACCCAGCAATTGATTGGTTGGAAAGAACTGCAAAGAGATAAACTTCAATAATTCACCTATTAGGTGATAAGAATAGAGCTTGAAGAAAAAAGAGAGGTACAAACATATCAACATTGTAAAGAAAAACAAATAGTAAATTATAATCCTTTAATAATAAAATGAAGTCCCACCTCCTTTCTGTATTAACCATGTCACATCTGATTTTATCTTACCAGCACTCAAATGGTGTCTGACATATTTGGACATTCAATAAATATTTCCTTCATAGTATTGTAAGATACATATGTTAGTACATAATGTATTCATTATTTTAACTTTTGAATGATTAATACTTTTGATTAATTTTTCATTTCTAATACGGTAAATGCTGGTAGATATAATCTACATAAAGAAAAACTCATTGTTATTATTGTCACGTACCCTAGAGTCGGGTTGGATTCAGTGACCCTATGTACAACAAAATGAAACACTCCTTGATTCTTTGCCAGGCACATGATCATTTTTATGTTTAAGCCTATTATGGCAGCCACTATGTGAATCCATTTAGTTGAAAGTCTTCATTTTTTTCATTGATTCGCCATTCTTGCAAACATGATGTCCTTCTCCACGCATTGGTTCCTCTGGGCAGCATGTCCAAAATATATAAGACACAGTCTAATCATCTTTGCTTAGAAGGAGCACTCTGTTTGCACTTCTTCTAAGACAAATCTGTTGGGTTTTGTGGCAGCAGGAGGCATATTCAGTATTCATCTACATTACTACAATACAAAAGCATCAGTTCTTCTCCTGTCTCTCATATTCAATGTGTACCATCCACAAGCATACAATGCAGCTGAAAATACCATGGCATGAATCAAGAACACTTTCATCTTCAATATGACATCTTTACTTTTCAACACTTTAAAGAGGTCTTGGCAACAGCTTTTCCCAAAGCAATGTGTCTTTTGATTTCTTCACTACTCCTTCTGTGGATGTTGATTATAAAACTAAGTAAAGCAAAATCTTGGACAATTTCAAACTTTTCTCCATTTATCATGAAGTTGCTTACTGATGCAGTTATAAGGATTTTGGATTTCCTTGATGTTGAGGTGCAACCTATACTGAAGGGTGGTTCTTTGATCTTCATCAGTAAATGTTTCAAATCCTCTTCACTTTCAGAGGCAAAGTTGTGTCATCTGCATAATGCAAGCTGTTAGTCTTACTCCAATTACCTAATGCCACATTCTTCTTCATAATATCCAGCTTCTTGGATTATTTGCTCAGCATAGAGATTGAAGAGGTATGGTGAAAGGATACATCCCTAAAACACACCTTTCTTGACTTTAAGACAGACAGTGTTTCCTTATTCTTTTCAAACAACTACCTCCTGGTACATGTGCAGTATCCTCATGAATACAATTAGGTGCTTGAGTATTCCCATTCTTTGCAATATTATCCGTAATATGTTGTGACCTACACAGTCAAATACCTTTGCATTATTAATGAAACATAGATAGAAATCTCTCTGGTATTTCTGCTTTGGGCTAATATCAATCTGACACCAGCAATGATGTCCCCAGTTCCACACCCTCTTGGACTCCAGCTTGATTTTCTGGCAGTTCCCTGCCACTGTATTGCTGCAGTTGCTTTTGAATGATCTTTAGCAAACTTTCAATTGCATGGGATATTGATGATATTTTTTGATAATTTCTACATTCTGTTGGACCTCCTTTATTAGGAATAGGCACAAGAATCGATCTCCTCCAGTCAGCTGGCCAGGTAGATGTTTTCCAAATTTCTTGGCATAAAGAAGTGAGCACCTCCAGTATTGCATCGGTTGGTTGAAACATCCTAATTGGTATTCCATCTATTCCTAGAGCCTTGTGTTTCATCAATTCCTGCAAGGAAGCTTCCAGATCTTCCTTTAGTATCATTGGCTTCTGATCATATGCAATCTCTTGAAATGGTTGGTCATCCATCAATTATTTTTGGTATAGTGACTCTGTGTATTACTTCCATCTTCTTTTGATATTTCCCTCATCATTTAACATTTTTCCTATAGAATCCTTCACTTTTGCCATGAAGGCATGATTTTTTTTTAATTCTTTAACTTGAGAAAAACAGTGTGTTCTTCCCTTTTGGTTTTCTATCTCCAGGTCTTTGCACATGTCATTATGATATTTGACTTTGTCTTCTCGAGCTGGCTTTTAGGGTCCTAAATATGTTTTAAGAGTATAAATGTATCTAAATGCCGAAACATTTTAGTATCTCAATTAATTGGAGAGTCTAAACCATCTACTTTAATGGGAATTTTTAGTCAGAATTACATCTGTTGCCTGCCATTCCCTTTTCTAACAGTACCATGATTTTTGTTATGTATTTCTACATTACTCTAATCTATAGCAACACTGAATCCCTGTTACCACCAGAGGGAAGAGTATGTGACTTATTTGGGGCTAGAGAAACAAAAGAGATGATTTTTTGGGAAGTTGTTGAGAAATAAGTTTCTTATCTTAAAAGAAACACACAAGCAATCTCCCTTTCTCTGAATGTTATGGTGTAGTAGTGTGAAATCTTTCACAACCTGCTTCCATTTTGACGTCAAAATAAAAATCTGCCTGGAAGACATAGTTAACTCCTTAGGGCATATCTGAGGGAATCACAGAAAAATAGACCCAAAATTTCTAAAATGAACCTTTCTTTCTGGTCATAGAAGCTAATAGATCTTTTTATTGTTTAAGATTATTTGGGAAAAGTGTTTATTTGCAACAAGTTAAATACTTATTCTGCATTCATGGTTTTTGTCTATCCCTCATATATATCCCTTTATACTCTAAATTAATCTTCACATATTCTTTTTGCTTTCAAATATCTTTTCAATGACATCCATTTCTACATTCAGTACATATATTAAGTCTTTTGTCCTCATTGCTATATTTTCATTTTCAATAATACCACTTTAAAAAATTGAGTGACGTTTCATAATTTATCCACAGAAATAAAATGGTCAATGTCAAGATTCAGACCCAGGCTACCCATCTCCAGAACCCATGGCCTTAACCACTAAATCTTATTATACATTTCATAAGACAAGTATACCATGAGAAGAAAACTTTTTTAAAAAACTAAGCTGTGAAGCAGGCAGAGATATAGAGCAGAGATTCAAGAGAAATGTGGATTAACTACATTTTTCCTGGAATTAATTAAAAGAAATTTCAAACTTAGAGAAAAGCCTAGAGAATTAGACAATTAATATCCATATCCAATTGTTCAGCCAATTAAACATTAAAATACTTAGAGTAAGAGGGAGCAGATGAAACTGTGTTGAAAGATTTCATCTGGTCAAACATATTGAGGTTCAATTTTGATTTAAGACAGGTTATTTATCAAACAAGCAAATAAGAAAAAACACGTTAAAAACATGTTGAACTATCATTTGAAACTCTTAAAGAATATGGGCAGATGGGGCTAGAAGAGAATCTATAGAATGTGGCAGACTTTGAAACTTCAGCTAAAGAATTTGAGCTGGAGAAAAATAAGGTGATATTGGATGCTACCACTTTAAAGATACACATGATGGATATAAGCAGGTAAATATTAGATATTTTAGCAACAATATAAAAAATGAAACAACATAAAATTGTTAAGCACAACAGCAATAATTACAACAAAATTATTATAATCTTCAATGTACAATGGATTGACTACAATTTTTTTTTATTTTACAATGGTGCAAAAGGGCACACATTCAAAAGATACTGTGCTTGAAATTTTGAATCTGATGTTTCCCTGGGCCAGCAATATCTAGTAGGATAGCTCCTGCCAATGCTGAGTAATCTCAGCAGTCAAAACTCCTAGTTAGCCACACAATCACAAAGTAACTAGTACTCTATCATGTATTGGGTTGCCAACCTATGATGATTGATATAGGTTAGGTGTATTAAATGTATTTTTGCTTATAATATCTTCAACTTTCAGTGTGTTCATCAGGATGTAACCACATCATAAATAAAAGAATATCTGTATCTGAATTGTCTGCCTGAGCATTATTTTATAATCTCTGTAAAACTCTACACTATTAATGGAATCTTTTTTGTTTATATTCTTTATGTAGTGTTTTTATCTTGACAGAGCCATACCCTGATGTGACCAGGCTTACTTATGTATTCACAACACAGATTCTAACATTTTTTGTCAACGATAGCTCAATCTTTGATAGTAAATTTTACCAGGTTCACAGACGTTCTCTTTGGGTTCTTGATATTGTTGATGAAATAATTTAGAAATGGACCCAGAAGGGAACTTCAAGGACAGTTTATTTAGACTTAGAGAAAGGGAGAGTTCCCTGAATGCCAGAGCAAGTAGGCTAGGAATTTAGGCTGATGTTGGGAAAAGGGAGACAGAAAGAGGGAAATGAAAAAGAGTTATGTTTTTTGAATTTGAAGTCAGAGAGCAGTCAGATTTTTCAGTAAAAGTCTCAGCAACTGTGAACATCAGTGACACCTGTGAACAACTGCACCAGGGGTGAGGCTTTTGGAGTTTATAAGTCCATAACTCATTTAGGGGAAAAATATCTCTCCTATTTCCTTATCATGTTTTCACATAGTCATATTTCTTTCATCTTTTTGGCTTCGGATAGCCTTTTTTGGCTTGAAAACAGGTTTTCCCCTTTAATGCAGATATAGTCTTGCCACGGATGAGGTCCCCCTGCCTAGCCCAGACATACAGGAACCTGTTTTCCTCATTTGTAAAGATGTCACTGACCACCCAGGCCCTCTTCAAAAGGGTTTCATCTACTAGTAATCATGCTGTTTGCATGGGACATTATTTATCAGAATACTACTGACCATCAGTCAAGGCATTTGTCTCAGAGGAAAATCACATTGCTATCCATGTCTCATAAGGAGTATGGGAAGCAGATGGCTGCAGACAGCCCTTTTTCATTCCCTGTCTACCATCTAGCATCTCCATGTTGTGGTATTACAAGGCGCTGAGACCTGTGAGATGTGAATCATGTGATACAGTCCTGAACAAAGTGGTAGAACCAACTCACATGAGAGACTGTGTAAGGGAAAAATCCAGGGAACGTGATGTCAACTTGATATGAAGCTGGCCGTGATGAGTGGATTATAAGAAAGCCATGAATGATCCTGAAAGGTTGAGCCTCAAGATGTTGAGAGTCTCCCCATTGCTCTTAAGAGACACTTGATAGTCTTGAACCCAAAACTCTGTGATATCTGATCCTGAATCTTGTTTTTGCCTCACCACTACTATTTTCCTAATTCACACCAGCTTCTCAGTTCCTGGACCCCACACGGCTACTTCCCAACTCAGAACTTCCTAGGACTATGTATGACATGAATACAATTTGTCTTACTTTCCCCCCATTATCTGGTTAATTCACATACTTCAGTCCTCAGCTTCTATGCTATTTCCCCTAAGAAGCTTTCCCTGTCCCCACTCCCAGGGCAAGGTAAGTCCACCCACCACATGCTTCCATAGTTTTCCTCACAGTCCTTAACACAACTACCATGACTTGTTGAATGTGTCTTTCTCTAGAACTAGACAATAAGATCCATAAGGACGGAGATCATACCTTACTTGCTTACTGCCTATCCCAAGAGACCAGCATAGTGTATGGCACATAGTGGGAAGTTAACACTTTGCTGAATGGAGGAATGTTTGAGTTGGAAAATACTGCCTACAACCCAGAAAGCCCTGTGACTCTTTTCTTCCTCTGCCACCCAATAAACGCTTAAGTATACTCCAGCCATAGCTTATGTAAGTATCTTCAGAGATCCTCTTTCTGACTTATTTCCTATATCCTATGACAACCCAGGGGAGTCATAATGGAAAAATCCTTTATGGTTCAAGATAATTTCTCTCCCAAGTATGGTAGTTTTAGAGAATGATTAAATATTATGGACATATCCCACAGATATCAATTATGTGGAATGATTAGGGCTATAAGTGAAGATTTACAGTCAGTTATATCCAGCTCTCATTTACCATTTTTGAAGAGAAAAGAAATGTTCAGAGATAAAGCTTCAACAAATGCCCTGTTGAGATGGAAAAAAAAGTTTTAAAAAAAATGAGAGAATGTTGAAACTGTCCATTACTTCAGAGAGGTCAAGGACAATAACGATTCTGGAAAGATAATTGAGCTTAATGAACAGGTCATTATGGAATGAAGATTTTACAAAATGATGGGCATCAAAGCTCAGTTGCAGACAATTAAGGAGAGTTAATAAAAGCAGCAGGTGTAGACTACTTTTTAAAGATTTTGATGCTAAAAACTGAGAGAAACGAAACAAGAACTAAAGTGTTGACAGTGAAACCAACTAAGGTTTTATCAAAATAAGACAGAACTGTGTAGCATTTGGAGAGATAGCATTTTACAATGGCAAGCCTAAAGTCAGTTAAATCTTTTATCCACCATTTTTAAAAGAAATATTACACTTTTAGTTTTTAGCACACTATTCTATCTCTCCTTCTCTCCCATTTTCTCTCTTTTCTTTCATCATCCTGTCCTAGCCCCCTTGTCAGACTAGTGCTATCTAACAGAAAGCTACTAGCCATGTGAACTCAATGTACCTGAAATGCATATCACCTGAATTAAAATGTATCAGAAGTGGAACAATGACTACTTGATATGAAAAAACTAGGCAAACTATCTTATTGATAATTTTTATATCATTATATGTTGAAATGATATTATATGTTAAGTTAAATAAAATATATAATATTGAAATGGTTTTCATTTTTATACTATCTTTTAATGTGGTTACTAGAAAATACTACCTTTTTTTGGCCTCAATTTCTGTTGGACAGAATCACTCTAGTCTTTCTTATCTGTGTGCTCTCCTAGCTTTGACACCACCTCTAGACATAACTATACATCTTCACATAAATATACATTCAGACCTCTCTTCTGAGGCCCAAACCCTTACATTTGATTTCTAATTATAATTCTTCCTTTAGATGTCTCATAGGTACCTCATACTCGGCATGCATGAAGTCAGTCAAACCTACCTCTTGCTCTCCTCCTTCCTGAAACCTGATCTTATTTGTGTATTTCTACTTTCAACAAGTGCCATCAATATCATTTCATAAGCCAGAATTTTTGACTTTCTTCCCTATATCTAACCCAGGAAATGGTCTTGTCCATTTTATATCTTCACTGTTTCTCCAGATTTTCCACTTGACTCCTATTTCCACCACCTAATCCATGCTAATATCATCTCTTTCCTGGAAAATTTTGATAGTCTGCCCACATCTAATTTTGCCAATTTCCAATAGGTTCTTCATGTTTTTACCAGAGTTAAGTTACAGAATGAAAAATTGATCACATTGGGCTTCTTTGTAAAAACTATCCCTGGGTTCTTATTGCTCTAAGAATAAAAACCCAAATTCTTAATGTTATTTACAATACCTCATATTATGTGTCCCATACTCACCTCTCCATCCTCTCTTGCATCATTTTTCCCTAATTCTGTTTGCATCATAGACGTTTTTTCAATATCTTCCATCTTTGTTCATTCTTTTCACAACCGACTCCACCTTTCCCTGATGATTTCTCTTTGGCCTCCATAGTTCAGCTCAAAGTCATCACTTCTTCAAGGAAATCTTCTTATTGAGCCACACATCTACCACAGGTAACAATGATGGATGGTGATGGTGATAGTGAAAGCACTGAGCATTTTCTGGGCATTTATTATGTACTAGGCTCTCTTCTAATGTTTCACACATTATAATTCATTAAATCTTCAAAATTGCCTACTTTAGTCTATATTTTCACAAAGTAATCCATTATAATATACACTTTTTTCAAGAGGAAGCTGAGCACAGAATTGTTAACTATTTTTCCAAGATCAACTAGAAAGTAGTACAGCTATGATTCAAAACCAAGAATCATTGTTCCAGAGCCCACAGGGTTAATGTATATATTCTACATTCTCAACTATGTTACACCCATCCATTATTAGCCTAGTATCTTGAATGACCTTGCTTTTATAGGAGAAAAGTTGTAATTTTACATTCATTCAGGTGCTTATTTGATTGGTTTCTGTTTCTTATACCTTTCCCACCGTATTAGTCAGCTTTTCATTATTGTAACAAAATACGTGAAGCAGACGTCTTTGTAAAGAATAAAGGTTTATTTAGCTGACAGTTCTTGAGGTTCAAAGTTCAAGATTGGGCAACTCTATCAATCTGGCCTTTGATTAGGACCTCATGGTAGATGGCAGAAGCACATGAAAGAGGGGGAGGCCACATGGCCAAACAGGAAGGCACAGGAGGATTCAGGTTTGGGATTTTTCCTATGACAACTAGCTCTTGACACAGCTAGGGGTATCATGAGAGCTACCTAACTATTCTAAGAGAAGTTCTCAAATTGCTTAAGGGTCTCCAACTAGGCCTCATTCCTTAAAGGTCCTGCATCTCCTACATTGACACACTGAGAACCAAGCTTTCAACACGAGAAACTTTGAGGGCACAACCAAACCATATCTCAACCACAGATGTCCCTAGTTCTATGAGGGAAGTGGTAAATACCATATCTACTTTTCTTTATTTCTTAATTGTGGTACCTAGTATTGTGGCTAGCATAGTGTAGACACATAATATATTTGAGAAAAACATATAAAGTAAATATAAGAAAATAATATAAGAATATGTATATGAATATAAGAAAAAAAGAAGGAAGGAAGGAAGGAAGGGGAAACTAAATTTCATATCTCCAGTTATGGATTTCTCTATTCAGTACAGCTTAGTGTACTGTCTTCTGTCTCTTAATCCTACCTCTACTTCAGGAAGTTTTGTGACTCTTACTCAGCCTACAGTAAATTACATTAACCTAGCTGGCATGTACAGAATACCTTTAGAGCTCCTCCTGAGCAATTACTTGATTATAAACAGTTAATTCATTCAACATTTATTTCCCACAGAAGATAAAACTGGAACACCACTGAATACTTTTCCCATAACGTAATCATGAATACCAAGTTTTCTAATCCACCCAACATTTGGTCATCCAGGGAATTATTTTCCATTCTTCCAACACTACATCGGTTTTCATTCCTGTGACATTTTATTTGGCATTCTCTTCTACTCCTTTGTTTCTCTTTCAAATGTCTTTTCCCAGGTAATACACAATAAAAATATCCTCTACTATTATGTATGTGTGGGTTTGCTTTATATAAATCGAGCTGAATTGTAGAATATGTTACTCTGATTGCTCTGTTTGGTATATGGTTATAACCTTTGGCTAAGTTTGGACTCTCCTCTGAAGAGCTGGACATTTCTCGTCTCAGTCATATAAGAGAAAAACTAAGCTCTCAGAAAAGAAAATAGGAAAGGAACTCCTGCTTAATCATCTGTCTTCATAATCTTGGAAATAGACCTTCGGACCCCAGCCAGCCCTGAACTTCCATATGACTAGGAAAAGGCAGCATCTGCCTCCTGGGGGTAGAATTGGAGATAGGTAAGGAGGCCTCATTACAGGGATTGTGAGCCTGTGATGAGTATCTCACTCACATAACAAAATTATCAAGATCAATAGCTTTCATAGTATTTCAATGGCCTGATTTTTCAATCAGTTATGAGATGCCTCACAATTGAAGTGTTATTAATAAACACCATAGTTTAATTATGATTTACTTTTTAAAAAAGTAACTAGGCTAGATTCAAGATTACCTCAATGAACACCATCATAATTATTCTGCATGACAATATGCTGTTTTGAATGGAAGAAAATAAAGAGGAATCATAGCTAACTAGTGAGCAATTGCTCATAAGCTGGGGGGTTGCAGGGCATGGAAATAGGTCCCACAATCAACATCTGCCAACTTGCTTGTTTCAGTGGAGAGAAAGGATTAAGAACTGTTCTTCTAGTTCTATATTACTATATTTTATTTCTCAGTGGTTATCCCTCAGTCTAGTAACTGATTGCTTGCTTTTATATTCCCTCTTACTCCTCTCTGCTATAGTGAATCATTTGGAGCAGATAGGATGTGAATAAGAGATCAATACCTGCAAATGGTCCCTGTAGTTTGGGAAGTAGTGATGACAACCTCTCCAGAGGTCAGGTAACAATTGAAGAGTAGAAAGTTCCATAGTTTCTTCCACATGAAGACAGTCTTCTCAACCAAATTAGTTGTTGTTGTTAGATCCTGCCGAGTCAGGTCAACTCATGGCTACCCCATGCATGACAGATGAAACACATCCCAACACTGTGCCATGCCCCTCATTATGTCAGTGCTTCTCTGCTATTCATAGGGTTTGCAATGGCAGATTATTTTTTTGAGAGTGGGCTGCAAAATTCTTCTCCCAAGCCTCCAGCACATGGTGTTCCCAGGTGGTCTCCAATCCAAGTGCCAACCAGCCCCAAACTTGTTTAGCTTCCAAGATCTGACAGTATTGGATACCATGTGGTACACTGCAGGCAGCCAACCAAGAGTGTTTGTTTGTTTGTTTGTTTGTTTTTTCTAGAAAAGTTGCTCTTCTTATATAAAGCTTTTTCATCACCCTCAGGCAAATTAACTCATGCCCTGCTTCTCCTACAGTTTTGAATATATGACTATGTTGTTGTTGTTGTTAGGTGCTGTATAGTGACCCTGCTTACAACAGGTGAAACACTATTGTTAGTGCTTCTCTGGTATTCATAGGGTTTTCAATGGCAGATTGATTTTGGGGAATGGGTTGGCTGGGTCCTTCTCCCAAGCCTACAGTACCTGGTGGTCCTAGGCGGACTCCCATCCCAGTACTACCCAGGCCTGACTGTGTTTAACTTCCAAGACATATCAGGATCAGATGCCACAATGCTATAGCTGCAGCCTACATTTTATCACTATGCATTCTAAATATTTGTTAACATGACTACTTCCTTAGTGCATTGAGAAGTCAACACAAATAGATTGTGCCTTAAATTATTATTGCTCATTAGCATTATGTTGACACTATAATAAGCATTATCAAATTTTCATCGATGAATCAAATATGATCCAACAAGCAAACCAACATTTATTACCTTCAACATGACATCCATTTGCCATGCACAAAGATGTTTTCTTAAAACTAAAATTTGATGGAGTATCTTCATAAGTTCATTTCAAGCCCACTAAATCAAATCCATGATCATGATCTGATTGTAATGTCATCTTTTTTTAGATACAACTTCTGTATCTCTGAACTCCCCTTCTATCAGGCATTCTGAATGTTAGACAATCTGGTATAGTCAAACCACAGATCCACAGAAGGCTGTCTCCTAGTCACCTTTGTCTTAGCTACCTTCTTACTCTCTTGAGATGATCTCCTTCAGTTCCAAGGCTTACCAAATATATTCTGATGATTCTTAACCTCCAATGTTGTCTTTTATATTCCATTGCCTATTCGATATCCTCACTTTGATAATGGATAAGCACCACGAGCATTACATGAAAAAAATCAAATTCAGATTTCTACCTCCTCACAGCTCAAAGAAAGTATTCCTCTTCCATTTTCCTTCAGCTCAGCAAATGCCACCACCTAACCCTCAGAAACTTAAAGGAAAAAAAAAAAAAAAACCTTAGACACTTACACTGTCAGCTTTTTTCTGTCCATTCTACTTCCTGCCCAAATTCAAATCAACAAGTTCTGTTGAATCATTTTTCCAAATCATAATCCAAAACCGTCCACAGTTTTCCATATACAGTACTAACACACCAGTTTTGAACTGCTAAAATATTCTTGTAGCTAGTTTCCCATTTATACTGCTATGCTTCCTGGTCTGCTTTCTGAGAAATTAATAGATATTCCTTTTTAAAATTTTAATCTGATAATGCCATTTTTCTGCTTCCAAAACCTCCCCTTTTGTACACAGAATAATGGCAACTCAAAGATAATCTAATCCTAATCCATGAGAGTCATGATTATGTTATGTGACATGAGGGAATGAAGGTTGCAGATGTTATTAAGGCAGCTAATCAGATGATCTTAAGGCAGGGAAATAAAGGAGGTAGGCCCAATGTAGTTCATTAAATATCAAAGATAGATCAACTGAGTTGGAGCAGATCAATACAATGTGAGAAAGATGTAACTTTGAAGATGGAAGGGAGCCATGAGCCAAGGAATGAGAACTCTATAACTGGAAGAGTCAAGGAAATGGATTCTTCCCCTACAGATTCCACTAGGAGAAACTCCCTGTTTATACCTTGATTTTGTCCCACTGAGACTCATTTCAGATTTATAACTACTAGAACTATGAGAAAATAAATTTTATGTTGTTTTAAACTACCAAGTTTGTGGTAATTTGCCTTAGTAGAAACAGGAAACTAATTCTCCCAAGGCTTCTCATTACTTGGAAAAATATAATGAAAACTCTGTATTTTGTTATAAACACGATGAGATCAAGTCTTTAATCCCATCACCAGTCACTTTTCTGAGCCTTTATGGGTTTCAAAAGTGTGCATATCTTTTCATCCTTAAAAATTTTTTCTTTTCTGTGTACTTAATATATTCTTCCTCAATCTGCCATGACTAGTTTTTTGCTCCTCATATCTCAGCTTGGCTACCCTTCTTTTCCTATAGATCTTTCCCATTAATCCAATTTAATAACTCTTGGTTATTTTTATCATGTCACCCATTTGATTTAAGCATAGCACTTACTGATTTTTCTCTTTCTTTTCTCATCCATGTACTTATCTCTGTATGCTTCCCTATATCCTCCATGAGAATGTAAGTTCCATAAAAATAGAATGTAGAATTTGGATGGCACATTGTAAGCAATATATATCATTTATTGCATAATTGCATGAATGAATGGTAAAATAAGTGGCATTTAATTTGTTGTTCTGATATGAGGACTTTTCAAATTTTAAGTAAGCCCAAAACATTTCATGGATTCTTCAGAAAATTAGAAAATTTATTATTTTCATTGACTCCTATAAATCCTTCCATGGGACCCACATTATTTATAATTAAGAGTACAATAAGAGACTGGGAACATCATCTGCATCCATGGTTCCTTTGGTGGGGTTTTGCTTCAACAAATCCTGTCCAGCTGTCATTACAGAACAAAGTTAGCCCATACTGCTATATCGGCACAGACATGGTCCTGAATTATCATAGATATGTGGTCCTCACTTCAAATAATCACACTGATCTAGAACTTGAATTCCAAGGGTAGGGAACTTTTCTTGTTTTGTTATTTTCTGTGTGCTTAGAAATATACAATCCATATACCAATGAGGTCATAATCAACTTGAAATGCCATAGGACATTCAAGGCAAATGTTGAGACTTGAGAGGTGTTATATGGGTGATAAGGGATAAGGAGGTTTAAAGAAAACACAGATATGTCTATCCTAAGGATATTGGGTAGAATCAGATCTGCTCACTAATGAAGGGGTAAAGTCAGAAAAAGTGTGCATCAGGACCATATCCTTTCAACACACCTCTTCAATCTCTATCCTGGGCAAATAATCCAAGAAGATGGACTTTATGAAGGAGAACATAGCATCAGGATTGGAGGAAGAATCATTAACAAACTATGTTATGGAGATGCTACAACTTTGCTTGCGAAAAGTAAAGAAGATTTGAAACCTTTACTGATGAAGATCAAAGAACACAGCCTTTAGGATGGATTGCACCCCAACATCAAGAAAATAAAAATCCTTACAACTGGGTCAATAAGCAACTTCATAATAAGTGGAAAAAAGATTGATGTTGTCCAAGATTTTGCTTTACTTGATTCTACAACCAACACCCATGGAAACAGTACCCAAGAAATCAAAAGACACATTGCATTGGGAAAAACTACTGCAAAAGGTCTCTTTAAAGTGTTGGAAAGTAAAGATGTCACATTGAACATGAAGGTTCATCTGACTCATGCCATTATATTTACAGTCACATCTTATATTTGTGAAAGATGGACATTGAATAAGGAAGACAGGAGAACTGATGCTTTTGAATTATGATGCTAGAGAAGAGTATTGAATAAACCATGCATTGCCAAAAGAACCAACATATCTCTCCTAGAAGTACAACCAGAGTGCTGCTTGGAAGTATTGATGAGTAGAGAGTATTTTATGTATTTTATCCATGGTGTCAAGAGGGTCCATTCTCTGGAGAAGCATATCATGTTTAGGAGAGTGGTGGGTCAACTAAAAAAAGGAAGAACCTCCACTAGATGGAATGACACAGTGACTGCAACAATGTGCTTAAACATAAAAATGATCAATGTGGCTGGCACAGTGTCAAGGAGTATTTTGTTCTGTTGTATGTAGGATCGCTAAGAATTGGACCTGACTTGACAGCACCTAAGAACAAGGGTTAGGGTGGGGTAAACGGACATGATGAAGGTAATACAGATAAGACAAAAGGCACAAAGGCAAGAATGAAAAGAAATTATTCAAAAACCAAAAATAGAAGTGCATGGCTTAGGGATAGTACACTGGGAGTGCAGAATATAAGATGAAATGAGCTAAAATGATGAGAGTTAGGAACAGCCAGGTAAGTGCTCCATTTCAAATCTTAAATGTCCCCCTAACATCAATGTGTAAAGTCTTGTTCCCCAGAGTAGTGCTATCAAGAGGTATTAGAACCTTTAAGTGTGAGTCCTAGTGGAGATGCTTAGGACATTGGGGGAATGTCCTTGAAGGGATGGTGAGACCACAGTGCATTCCTGTTCCACTCTTTTGTGTCTTGACCATGAGGTAAGTGGTTTTGCTCCACTACAAGTTTCCACCATAGTGTGGTGCCTCACCCCAGGCCCAAAGCTACAGATCCAATTGTCAGGATGTGAAACTTACAAAACTGTGAGCCAAGAGAAATCTTTTCATAAGTTTATTATCTGAGATATTTGTTATAGTGATGGAAAGCTGACTATCACAGTAACTAAGCAAATAAATTGAGATTTGAGATTGACAGATTATAGGAAGTCATGACAACACAAATTTAGGAAAGTACAAATAAGGGATTTAGAGGAAAGAAAACTTGCAAGAAGTTACTACTGGATTTGCAACAAAATTTAAAGATTATTTTAGCAACTAAGGAATAAGATTAAGCATGTTATAAAATATCTTCAAAGGACAATTCTAGAAATTGCCTTTTGCCTTAAAAAGAGACCGGTAAGGTCCTACTTTCCAACATCTACTCCTATCATGGGCTGGGATTTAGCTCTGTTGGTAGAGCACCACTCTGCAGTCTCTGAGGTCCAGAGTTCTATTCTCAGCACTGCAAACATAGGAGAAGGATGTGGCAACCCACTCCCAAGGCAATCCCGAAAACAATCTGCCATTGCAAACCCTATGAGGGTCGCTATGAGTTAAAGACGACTCGATGGCACCTAACAACAACAACAACAACTCCTATCACACATTCTTGCTTGGGAGGAAATCAGTCCTAACTCAGTACCCCATGTCCCCATGAAGTCTTTGCTGACCAATCCAGTAGTAATTTTGCCTTTTCACTTGGTATTTTATATTCATGTTAGTGATAATGATAAATGACATAGATGCAAATGAAAATCTACAAAATTGGCCCTTAGGATTTTTTTTTACAAATGAGTGTATGACTTGCTCTCTAGATCAAAACATATATGTAATTATTCCAATTTAGTAAGTCTGTGATGTTCACAGATTAAGTCTCTCGGGCTGTGCTTTGATGTCAATGCCAAGCAAATCCCTTTGGAATTATTTTGAATATTTAAACGATTTTCTAGCAATGACATAAATATTATCATTGACTTTCTTTATGGAAATACTTTTCCAAGTGATCCAGAGGATAGAGTTTTATTGCATGACTGGCTTTAAAACACACTATAGGCAAATAACTGGATTGTATAAAACTCCCATCAGAGAAACCCAGGTGAGAAAGAATTTGAAGTATATTTTTGCTAAAACTGTTAATTCCCCAAAATACCTTTTTCCATAAGTTATTTAGGAGTTTTTCATTGTTCTCTAATTTTTCAGTTTTTAGGATCCTTGAAATCTTCCTTTTACTCTAAAGTCTATTGTGTAAGCACTAGACAAATAGTTGTCATTCATCTGCATCTCTTGAATTCAAGAGGAACCAAAATTTACCAGAAAAATAAATAAGTACACACTTTTGTAGTAATGATAGAATCTATTAGTAAATTTTGAAACATATTTTAATGACATGGTTTGCCATAAATCTATGGCTTTGTGAAATGGATTATTAATCTCTACTTTGAAATAGAATTTTAATTTGTGTAGGGGATTCCATACATGTATTAAACAGATCATATGATAAAGGACTATAACTTTAAACCAGTCTTTTAATTCTCAATTTAATTTTAGGGAGCATTTTCTTTTGATTCTTAAGAAAAAAATGCCAATGTAAAACATACTTCTGTTTGATTAATTATAATCAGCCTGGAAAACTGAAGAAAAATTTTTATGTGACTTCAAGATGGCAAAGGTAATACACTTTGTGAAAAAAAATGAAATTACATATTTTCATATATTTCAATGTTCTCTTTTTATTATTGATCTTAAAGGTCTATCTGCAAGTAGAATATATAAAAGTAGGCAATATTTTCAGAAACCAAACAAGAAGAAATTTTCCTATGTCTCTCTGAACCATTTTTCCTTTTTTTCTAAAATTTGGAGTATAGTTGTAGTCAGGGACTAGCTAGAAGTTGTTAATCTGGAAATACTTAGGGAGGGGATGGCAATTGACTATCTAGGAAAACAGGTAGCAGTTAGAGCTTTGGCACATGCCTGTAATCCCAGCAACTGGGGAGGCAGAGGCAGGAGAATAGTGAGTTTAAGGCCAGAAGTAGCCTAAACAACTTAGTGAGAGCCTGCCTCTAATTAAAAAAATGGGACTGGGTGGTGCAGCTCATTGGTAGAGCACCTGCTAGCATGCCTTGGATTCTACTCCCTGCAAAGAAAGAAAAGAAAGTAAAGAAAGAAAAGGAAGTAAAAAAAGAAAAGAAAGTAAAGAAAGAAAAATGGAAGAAGCAAGGAAGTAAGGAAGGAAAGAAGGAAGAAAAGACAGAAAGAAGGAAGAGAGAGAGAAGGAGAGAAAGAGAAAACAGGTAGCATAGAGTAGGTATTCAATAAATATCAGACCAATGAATAAATGATTCTCAAAGTAGCAAAACTTAGATCAAAATAAAAAGTTCCTCAAATAGGTAAGAAATCTTTACCTAAGGTATATAAAATGGAAGTTTGAAAAATATTCTGAAATTCTAATAAATGTAAGCATCATAGGATATAGGAATACCATGCAAAAACTTGAAATTGGAAATAGTCAAAGTTGCCACCAAGGAGATATTATTTTCCATAGAGGCAAGTGACCTTAGGAATGCATTACTACAAAATGTGAGTGTATTCATTAATTGTTTAAGACATATGCAATATTGTCAGTAAATGGTTATTGTTTCAAACTGTTCACGTCATTGTCACAGCAGGCACTTCATCAATAAATGCATTGTTATAGTTATCCACTGTAGATTTGTACCATGAAGAAAACATTAGTGTGTCCCCAATGATTATTACAGACTTATCAAATTATAAAACATAGCAGACCTAAGAGCATGTCACTTTATTTACTTAACAAATTTTTTTCCAGATTATAAGAGTAATAGTCATTGTAGAGAAAATGAAATGGAGGAAAATATAACAAAAAACTGACCTATAATTTTATTATACAGAGAAATCCAATATTAATATTTTGATGTATTTCCATGCTACTTTTTATAAAGTCATCTGTATTTATGTGTAAATTATGATTACTTTGCATATAAAACATTCTAGTTTGGTTTACATGTAACATTTTGCAACTATTTTATCCTTGAAACAAATATTCTAGGTAAATATCATGTTTAATAATTGTACAATATACTATCACACAGGTGATTAACATTTAATCATGCTGCCCATTCCAGTGTTTTGCATTTTTTATTATTATAAATGAAGATAGTGGACATCACTATATGTAAATCTTCATCTCTGATTCTAATAACGTCTTTATGATAGATTCATAAGTCCATCGACTTACATCATATTAGGTTTCCATTTCCCTACATTGTAGAGTATTAAATAGTATCATTCTTTCTTTTCAAAAATCATGCTATTTTGATTGACAGCAACAGTATATTCACATAGCTGTTTCAAATATTTTTCTGATTAGTGATGAATAAGTAATGATTAGTGATTTATTTAAAAAATGTAATTCTTTGGGGATTTTCTGTTCCTGTGATTTACCTGTTTCCAAGTAATTATTCCTGCTCATTTATATGTTTTAGTAGGAAAAAACCCAGAAAAATAGTCTATTTATTGCAAGTAATCTCCAAATTTGTATTTAATGTCTGATTTTATTTAAAAATTTTGGCATGTACATATGAATTTATCAATTTTTAACCTCCAGGTGTTCTCCAATTCATTATAGTAGCATTTAAACATATCCATGCACTTGAACATATGAAGAATTTTACATTTACATGCAAAAAGGGTATAAATGATCTGAGGGTTTTACCACAGCACAAAAAATCTTTTTCTTTCATCTCCTTTATATCTCTCCTCTCTACTCCCACCCACATCTCTCTTCCTCCTCTCCTACCTGAGATATATATATCTTGGATGTAGCACCTTTATTGTCAAAAGCACCTTATTTTTAAGTAGATAATGCAGTAGCATTGAAAATAGTAAGTTACTAGACATACTCAAACAAAATATCTTCCTTAAAATTTTTATTATACTGTATTATATATGGGCTAGGATTTAGCTCAGTTGGTAGAGCGCTGCTCTGCAGTCTCTGAGGTCCTGAGTTCAATTCCCAGCACCGCAAAATGGGAGAAGGACATGGCAACCCACTCCCAAGGCAATCCCAAAACAGTCAGCCATTGAAAACCCTATGAGGGTCACTATGAGTCAGACTCAACTCGACGGCACTTAACAACAACAACATATTATACATACATCATAAAATTGACCATTTGGGCCATCTATAAGTGTACAGGTGTCATTATGTGCATTCACATTACTATGTAACCACTCTCACCATTCCTCTCCAGATCTTTTCTATCCTCACAAGCTGAAACTGCAGTCTCATTAAACAGTAGCTCCAGTTTCACTCCCCTAACAACTACCATTCTGTATTCTATCTTTCTATAAATTTGACCCCTCTATGCACCTCATGTAAGGCGTATCTGTGGTAACTATCCTTTTGAGTCTGACTGATTTCATTGAGCATAATGCCTTCAAGTCTCATCTATGTTGTAGCATGGGTCAAAATTTCATTCACATTGAACATTGAATTATACTCCACTGTATGTGTACATTATCCTTTATTTATCCATAAATCTGTCCACAGACATTTGGATTGTTTTCATCATTTGTGTATTATATATAATTTTGGTATGAATAATGATATACAAAAATATCCTTGATCACTACATATACAGTCATTGAATGTTTTGGGGAACATTGATACTAACTACTGCCAATTAAATTATAAGCCAACCTTATACCCCATATAGAAGTTTTTTGCTCTGAATATTTCTCTCAAGAATTCAATTATTGTGCATCCAATATAATGATTTAATTGAAAATATTCTGGGAGAATGTCCAATAAATAGGCAAAAGTGTAATAAACTAGGGGGCTCTGGATGTAGTTCAGTGGCAGAGCCCCTGTCTAAGATGAGCAAGGCTCTAGATTCAATCCTGGCACCACACACACACACCAAAAGTATCAGCATAGGAAAGTTGATTGTCCTATAGAATTGGACATGTGCCATGTGCCACATATAAGCATTTTAGAAAATGTTCCTCTTCCTTTGAACCAAGCAACTCAAAAGTGTTTGGGGCATGTTATAAACTTGTTGTTGTTATTCTTAGGTGGCACCAAGTCGAGTCCAACTCATTAGCAACAATATGTACAGCAAACCAAAATACCTTCCTATCCTGTGCCAGACACATGATGTTAATTATGTTTAAGCCCATTGTTTCAGAAATTGTGTCAATACATCTAGTGGGGGTTTCTTCTTTTTTTCACTGACCTGCCTCTCTCCCAAATGTGATGTCTTTATCCATGGATTTGTCTCTCCTGGCTACATATCCTAAATATGTAAGACGCAGTCTATCCATCCTTTCTTCCAATGAGCACTCTGGTTGCACTTTTAGGACAGATATGTTGCTTCTTTTGGCAATCCATGGTATATTCAATAGACGTCTTCACCTTCTTTCTTATAAAGTTTTATTTTTTTTTTTTTAGAAAAATTCAACAATGATTGAAGAAAATCATACGATGAAAAATGAGTTTATTCTCACAGGATTTATGGATCAGCCAGACATGAAGAGTCTTCTGTTTATGTTGTTCCTTGCCATCTACCTGATCACCATGGTAGGGAATATTGGTCTGGTAATACTGATTTCAAAAGAACGGTCTCTTCACACACCAATGTATATCTTTCTGGGTAATCTGGCTTTTGTGGATTCTTGCTGTGCCTGTGCTATTACTCCTAAAATGTTAGAGAATTTCTTTTCTAATGACAGAATAATGTCTCTCTATGAATGTATGGCACAGTTTTACTTTCTTTGCACTGTTGAAACTGCAGACTGCTTTCTTCTGACAGCAATGGCCTATGACCGCTATGTGGCCATATGCAGCCCACTGCAGTACCACACCATGATGTCCAAGAAATTCTGCATTCAGATGACCATAGGGGCATTTGTTAGTGGAAACTTGCATTCCATGATTCATGTAGGGCTACTATTTAGGTTAGACTTCTGTGGGTCTAATCACATCAACCACTTTTATTGTGATATTCTTCCCTTGTACAGACTCTCCTGTGTTGATCCATACGTCAATGAACTTGTGTTATTTATCTTTTCAGGATCAATTCAAGTCTTCACAATAGGTGGGGTTTTAATATCTTATGTCTATATTCTTTTTACTATTTTCAAAATGAAATCCAAAGAGGGAAGGGTCAAAGCATTTTCCACCTGTATATCTCACTTTTTATCTGTTTCATTATTCTATGGATCTCTTTTCTTCATGTACATTAGACCCAATTTACTTGAAGAAGGAGATAAAGATATACCAGCTGCTATTTTGTTCACAATAGTTGTTCCCTTACTAAATCCTTTCATTTATAGCTTGAGAAATAAGGAAGTAAAAGGTGTCTTGCAAAAAAGTTTGAAGAAAATAATCTCAAGAAAGTTTAAACAAGTGGCATCCACTGTAGTTTAATGACTTACATGAAGCAAAGCTTCCACTAAAGTTCCAGAGAGGAAATGTATCAGTTGTACAAAAACTATTAATATATCATAATATGCCCAAATTATACTGCAGTGTCTAAAGAAGTAAATATATTTAAGGGAGTAAACTATAGTAAATCTTTCACAAAATAACAAAAATTAAAGCCAAGCTTTGAAGTTATTCAAGTAACAAGTTAGTAGTTTGCAAAATTCATGGTCTTTTCCCATGTCAGGAGTGATCAGCATCCAAAAGACAACAGCAAAATTTGTAGTTAGAAATATGAACTAGCATCACATAACCATTTATAATCACTTCAGTTTAGTAACTTAGAACATGAGCATTCCAGGTAAACTATAAGGTTTTAGGACCTGGAATATTTAACCTAATACAATCACTTACCACTGTGATCATCAAAGTTGTGGTAAGTGAATTTTGAGAGAGCAGTTTTGATAGGATTTTTGGACACTTGTAGTTAGGTTAGAGTTAGTGAGAAAATGAAGGTGGCAGATAAAAGATGAAGGTGTGCCTGACTCATGCCATGGTATTTTCGGTCACAAAATGTGCTTGTAGAAGCTAGACAGTGAATAAGGGAGACAGAAGAATTGGTGCTTTTGAATTATGGTGCTGGAGATGAATATTGAATATACCATGGACTGCAAAAAGAACCAACAGATCTGTCCTAGAAGTGCAACCAGAGTACTCCTTGTAAGCAAGGATGGCTAGACTACATTTTACACATTTTTGGACATATTGTCAGGAGGGACCAATCCCTAGAGAAGGACATCATGTTTTGAAGAGTGGCAGGTCAATAAGAAAAAGGAAGACCCTAAGGAGACAGATTTACACAGCTTAAACATATATAAGATCAGGTGCTTGGCACAATGTCCAGGAGTGTTTCATTCTGTTGTACATATGATCTCCAGAGTGGGATTCAACTCAATGATACCCTAAAACAGTGTTATATCTCCAAATTTAAGTTGCAAAGGGCTTAAGTTATCAAACACAGAATATTCATCACAAAAGAATTGGCTTTAAAGCTTTTATCTACTCCCATGTGTATATACATAGGTAGAATAATTTCTAAACAGTCCAGATTTGTGTAGAGCTTGAGGACCTTTGGGATGCTAGCTATATAGGCCAAACGTTTCTGTGTCCCTGCCTGAGAGGTGAGAAAAAGGTCCACCAATGGGGATACTACACTGAGTATATCACATAGAGACATGAAGAAAATATGAGAATGTAGAGGAATAGAGGAATCAATGATCTTTAATATAATATCATAAAATAATTACTTTCCAATTATTAAGTCACCATAATATTTTTTGAGATCTTGCTATTTAGAGGCACCATTCTACTTGCAGCTTCATAAAAGCTATAAAACACCACTCTTTCAATTTGTAAAGTAATGATTTCTGAGTCAAGGAGGACCCATATCAAGTATCACAAAAATTCATCCTTCTCCCTCTTCTCTTAATGATCTAAGGTCACACCTAACCGCCTAGAAGGCAATCATCAGGTTGCAGCAGTGTCTGGGCTTGTTAGGCACCAGAGGATGACTCCATATGGAAAATCTACATGTTGTGTCTGTTTTTAGAAAAAACAGTGGGAAGCGTGTACAACATTTCCAATTCTCTAATTCATGAATGAAAAAGTAGAACCACCTAGTCTGTCTTTGGAGGCTCTAAGAAACTGATCTACTTCATTCCAATCATATGGAGACATTTCAAGGCTTCCTTGGTTGTTTCACTTAAATTCACCAATTTACAATTTGTCCAGTCTTAGCTCTGTTCTTTTGTGGTTGCATGAAATGCATACGTCCTTGTCTAATAACATAGTATTGGCACAGGTGCCATTTTACAGATGAGCTCTGTGTAAGCTGAGGTCCTTTGAGATGTTAGATCCTAGATGGCTGGCTGGTTGTATCTATTTCCCCCATTACTTCAGGTACCATGTAGTCCCTTGGCTATACTGACTTCCAGTTAAAATGACTGCTTCTCTAGTTCACAGGATTAAGTCTGGTGGCTCTGTCTCTCTTGCTTGCTGTTTTCTAATTTCGGAGTAGTTTCTTTTGACTTCCTTTTTGTATCTAAGAAAAGACAAAGGACATCCATCATTTCTGCCTTTTGGTTCCACACAATGAAAGTACAATGCAGGCCTTTGCTTTTGTGGTCCCACGAGTGGCCTCTTCTGTTCCTAATTTCCCAATCTTCTTTGCGTGTTTGATCATAAACTTATCTCCAGTCTCTGACCTCCGCCATTCCTTGACATTCATGGGGAAAAAAAAACATCTGATTTCAAGTCACAGACACCAATCTCAGCAAACAGTAGCTCTTCCTTCTGATGGTCTCATTTTTCCTGATTCAGTAAATCTTTATTTCTAGTGCAACACCTAGGCTAATACACTTGTACTTCTCTGCTCTCCATCTCTTAAATTAGCAGCAAATCTGAAGTGCTCACACTACAGTCTGAAGTGGAAGGAATGGTAATTGGACAGAATGGAAATACAAACAGGCTTCACCTGAGCATTACTGGTTATAGAAAGAAAAAAATATCTCATGAAATAAATCCTTTTAAAATATGGGCCAATATTTTATAGGGAGTAGAGAAAGACAGAGATTTGGGTAGGACTTGGTTTTTCAAAACAAAAATATGTGAAAATGAATATTTTCTCCCACATTTAACCAAATAATTGTAATCATAAACGTACTAATTGTTTTAAAATGTGAATCAAGTATCGAATATTTTTCCTGGGAAACATTTCCACATTAAAATATGGTAACTTGATACAGCTTTTAAATTTTAATCGTAAAATGTGTTAGAAATGGTAATAATAGAGCCAGGCACCGTGGCTCACACCTGTAATCCCAGAGACTCAGGAGGTGGAGGCAGGAGAATCACAAGTTCCAGACCAGAGGCAGTCAGCATAATTTAGACCCTGTGTCAAAAAAAATAAAAAATAAAAAATACAAGGAAAAATGTGGGCTGAGGGTGCAGCTCAGTGGTGCAGCACTTACAGAGCATGCAAGCACAAGGCCCTGGGTTTAAATCCCAGTACTGCTAATAATAATAATAATAATAATAATAATAATAATAATATAATAATAATAATAATAATAAATAATAATGGATCAGTCCTGTAAAAATATCCAAAAGGTTCTCACATTTTCCAAAGGAGCCCATTCATCCTTTCTTTTGTCAATTCTTCTGTATCATTTGAGATAGATAGATATAGATATATATCTATCCAAAAGTTCCATAGGTTTTCCCAGGAACCCCAGTTAAACCTTTTGTGTGCCAATTCTCGATCGAACATTTTTATCCATTTTTCCTCTGTTTTTTTTTTTTAACTAACATTTCAGCTGTTCTAACTCTACCAGGCTCCATTTGTCAATGTGTCTAATTCAACAAAGTTCTCCAACACCATTTTCATTAACTTTGTGATATTTATTTGATAAAGATCATTTCACACTGAATTCTGGTAAGGTTCACTGTATCAGAAAATTAGTACATCATGCAACCACTCAATAGACACT
>VMDO01014521.1:35000-54300 GCA_007922755.1 Pedetes capensis | reverse complement strand
AAAAAAAAAAAAAAAAAAAAAAAAAAAAAAAAAAAAAGAAAGAAAGAAAGAAAGAAAAAAAGAAAGAAAGAAAAGAAAACCCTTTGAGGGTTTCTATGAGTTGCACCCGCCTCCATGGCACCTAATAACAACAGCAACATGTATTTACTACAGAACAAAACACTCCCCTGGGCTGTGCCATGCCTGGCACTATGTCAGTGCTTAAAAGTACTGGGATTCTAGCTAGAATTACACACACACACACACACACACACACACACACACGCACGCACGCACACATGCACACACAGAAAGTATATATATTATATGTGCAATATATAATATATTTTTTTAGTAAATTTAATTTTTGATATTCAGTCTTCCCACACAAGAATGAAATATATTTCCATTTGTTAGGATTGGTATATTTTCAATTACAATTTCACAGCATTTTTCATATAATTCCTGTGCCTTTCATATTACATTTATTCCAGGGTATTCTTTGGAATAATTTTGACTGATGTCTAATATTAAAGAATCCAGGTATTCATGGAATTAAACCTAAATAATGTGTGTATTTGTGTATGTATGTGTTAACACATTATTAGATTTACTTGACTAATACTTAGAAATATATATATACATATATATATATGTATATATGCATATCTTGGTTAATGATTTTAACCCATGATTTTCTTTTCTCATTTAATATTTGTCCTGTTAGCTCTTGTAAATTATGGCCAAAAACTTACTAGTAATTTTATATCAAATACTTATTCTTACCTTTGTAAATTAATGAAAAGAAACATTTATCAAATTTTTGGGATAATAATATGAATTGTTTTGGAAAATAATCTGAATTTTCACAATACAGGGTCAATCAATGCACATGTATAGAATATATATTCAGGGTAACATATTATTAAGTTATAGACTAATGACTGTAACACAGCTCTTCTATCCTCATGCCAAGTCTTACTGACCTGCATACAAAATAAGCCTGGCACCTTATCCTTATTAGTATTATGTTTGAATTAATTCAACTACCATCTAATGAGCACATCTCAACAACATAGATTATATATAGTATAAATCATTGTACTCTCTTAAAAACTTAGTTCATAAATATAAAACACAAAGGTAGCTAGCATCAAAATGAGCACAAATACTTCCACAGATATTTTAAATGCTGAAAAATCTGATACCTCCCACCTCCTAAATTGGAGAATACAATATTTAAGTGCTGGACCAACTAAGAAAGCTAAATAGTATGTCTTAAAATTTTCAGTTAGTTAGCGGCTTTTCATAGCTCCCTGTAAATAAGACTAAAGAATGTAATGACTGAAAAATGCCACAATTATTCAAATGTTGAAATAACAAATAAAAAATGACCTAAACAATTATGATTCTAATAAATCATTGATATAATCTTTTTCAAATTACAGTTACACTGTAATTCTGAAAATCACCTAGGGAAGTGGTGAAAAATTCAGTCTCTGGTACCTACTGGAAATTATATTCTAAAAGTCATCTAATGCAGGTGGTATCAGAATACATTTTGAAAAGCAGTATATTAAATGTCCAAACACATTGGTATGTAGAGATTGATGGCAACATATTAACATGCCTCTTTTCTATAGAAGTTATTTTCTAGTTTCCTAGCATTTAAAGTACTGTACTAAAAGGACTTGGGAAAATCATAGTAATGGACATGATGGTTTGAGCAAACATTATGTTTATCTTTAATGTATTGTTTATGAATTATACAGAGGCTTCCCTTTTTGTAAATTGACAATTCATCCATGGATGTTCTCTTCAGTTGCCATACTAAATTAAGCAGAACACATTTATCTTCAAATGCTTTGAAATAACAAAAGAAGGTGACTGGAAATACAGATGTTTTAACTACCTTAATTTTGTGTATGTGTGTGTGCTGTGATTATCCATGCTCTGTTGAAAGCTTCTCAAATTATGTAGATTGCTATAACTATTCAGTAAGTGTGTGTGTGTGTGTTTACAATGTGTGGAAATAAAATGCTGAAACTACACTGAGCCCTAAGGAATAAAGAATTATGCCATTATGTTTGCTAGGGGGTGGGATTTAGCTCAGTTGGTAGAGTGCCACTCTGCAGTCTCTGAGGTCCCAAGTTTGATTCCCAGCACCCCAAAATGGGAGTAGGACATGGCAATCTACTCCTGAGGCAATTCCGAAACAACCAGTCATTGAAAACACTGTAAGGGTCGCTATGAATGGGACACAACTCAACAGCACCTAACAACAATATTATATTTGCTAATATTTTATTCCTATTTTGAAGGCATGGACTTTATACTACCTTTGTTGTTGTTGTTAGGTGCCTTAGATTCAGGTCCAACTCATAGTGACCCGCACAGGGTTTTTAATAGCTGATTATTATGGATTGCTTCGGGAGTGAATTGTCCTTCTGTTTTTGCAGTGCTGGGGATAGAACCCAGGACCTCAGAGAGCTCACCTACATAACTAAAATTATACCCACTCCAGTCTTTGCTGCTGTTTTCTGTGTTGGCCAGAATCACATGTTATGTCATAACCTTAATTCTATTCATATACATATATGTGTATGTACATATACATACATGTGTACATACACACATATATTATATACAGAATAGATCCCAATTAAATATATCCATATCCTCAAACATTTATCATTTCTTTATGATAAAAACTTTCAACATCCTTTTTTCTTTTGAGTTTTTGAAATGTCCAGTCCACTGTTACCTGTAGTTAACCTGCTATGAAATAGTGCACCAGAACTTCTTGCTTCTAACTCTAACTTAGTACCCATTGATCAACTTTTCCCTAAGCCTCCCCGCCTCTACTCTCCCTAGCATGTGATAAATACCATTCTACTCTCCACTTCTACAAGATCAAATATTTTAGATTCCACATAAAAGTAAGATCTTGTGGTATGTCTTTATGTGCCTGGTGTATTTCAATTAACATAAATATCACCACTCCCATCTAGTTGTTGAAAATAACATGATTTTTTCATGAATAAATAGTATTCCATTTTATATGTATCACATATTCTTTATCCATTCATTAGTTGATGGACATTTAGGTTTTTCCATTTCTTAACTCTTGTGAATATTGCCACAATAAACATCAAAATGAAAACCTCTTTCTGAAACACTGATTTCTTTTGGATGTATATACCCAAAAATGGGATTATTGAGCCATAGATATTTCTATTTTTAATTTTTCAAGGAAACCCAGTGCTGTTCTCCATAATGACTATACTAATTTGCAGTCCCACCAACAGTGTGCAAGAATTCTCTCTTTTCTCCACATCCCTGCCAGCACTTGTTATTTTTAGTCTTTTTTATAATAGCCATTCTTACAAGATGAGGTGATGTCTTATTGTAGTTTTGATTACTCCACATTAGGGGCTCTATAAAGAGATACAGGAAGTAAGAACTCTGTGAACAATATGTTTAGAGAATTATATTTTTTCTTGAACAATCTTTTGTCAAAGATGGTTTTACAAAATATAACCCATTATTCACAGAACAAGATGTAGAGTTAGAAACTCTGTGAGAGACAAACTAGCTAAAGCCTTACTCAGCATCAAGGAATGGACAACTTGTCATTGTAAGTCTGCTCTCCAGTTTTAGACTTAGAGGAGGATTTTGCCATCCACCAAAATAACAGAGAAATGGGGAAAGTTTTCCAGACACCCCATCTGCTGACCAGATGAGGATGAAAAAAAAACCCACCTTTTCATTTAAAGTCAGGTCTGGCTAATTTATGAATCAGCCTCTTCTAATTTCCCATTAAAATATAGATGAGAACTAAAAAAAATAAAATATAACAAAGATTGGGAGGCACACACAAAATAATAACAATCTAGAGGCAAGTTCCACTCTTACAAATTCAATGAAACTGAAATTAGATTACCAGGTATGTCATATTCCTTGGCAAATTAAAAAAAAACAACTGAGAGCACCTGATTGATATCTTTCTCCTTTTCAGTATTTTATTCCTGATCAGAATTCCAGGGTCTGTGCCAAAGAAAAAACTTGGGCAGCAGTCCTTCTGTCAGGTGGATATTGCTTTTCAGATGGCTAAAATATTCAGTCCATCCAAGAGTCCATCCAGTTCATTCTATTTTTTTGTTCTAGAACTCTGGTTCCTGGACAACAACATATTAGCAAGCAGATGGAATTGGTGATGGCACATTGCAATATGGGTAGTGATGTTTCAATGAGATAATGAATTTAAAGCAAAAAGCCATTTCATCCGCACTCCAACCTATCCTAAATCGCTAGAAAATATACTCAATTAAAGACTTGGAGGAAAAATATGAAGCCAGGAGAAAGACAATAATGTAGTATTTTGCAGATCAGTAAATGAAAGAAGTATTGAAAAAATTAACTAAAAATAATAAAACACTAGTATGTCAAAGCTCTACAATTATAAAAAATCTAAAGAATAAATAGAAAAGTAGGGGAAAACATATTTCCAACTAACAATAGCCAAAGTCAATATCTTCATGGCCTTGATGTGCCTAAGAGAACATAATAATGCAACTTTATCATTTTAAATAAATTAAATAGCTTCAGATAAAAATGATATTAAAATTGATTTAATAAATTAGGTAAAATAAGATATCATAATTAATCTAGTAAATTAGTTAAAAGTTAATAAAAAGAAAGAACATTTTGTAAATATAGTGCAAATGCCAGCAAAAACTTTCTGTAATTTTTTTATACACTGCTATTGAGGCTCTAAATTTATATTGTCTACCTGGGTAACATTTAGAAACCTTTATTTCTATAAATATTCAGTTTTTGCCTCAGTTATATTATTTGTCAGAAACTAAGCCAACAAGTAATATCAAATAAGAAAAAATAGTCATAAACAAATTTATTTATTAAAGCCTTATATAAAATGGGAAATTTAAAAACTAATTTTTAAGACTAGGAAATTTATTGAGTAAATTATAATAATTAACACTATGGATTATTTTCAGCTTTTAAAATATAAAATAGTGAAATACATAGGTTTTATTTACAGGCTACCATAAAATATTATAGTCATTAACTATGAAAAAAGGAACTGGACAGAAACAAAATGAGAATATAATCTCTGGACCTCTAATGATTGCCTGTGGAGCTCGGCAGCCTACCCCAGATGGAAACTAGGTACTTGCTTCCCCTGTGGTTCTGATGCTGGCCACAGACCCTTCCTGGAACTTTGGCTAAAAGGATAAAATCCATAATCCAATAAAACCCAAATTTGTGTAACATACAGGTCCTTCAATGACTTGGTTTCTTTCCACTTCTAATTCTGTCTCACACTCTTTACCACACACTCTCAAACCATGGAAGGTACTATTTTTAAATTAAATTTCTTAAGTGTAGAGAAATATAAATACAACATCAGAATCTTTGGGGGTGAGACCCAGAACTCTCCTTCCTCTTAATGTGTCTAGTGACTTTTGATGCACTTAGATGGCCAAGGAGAAACTCAGCTTGACTAACCTTTAGACTCACTTCTTTTCCACTATAAGTCTCTGTGCTGATGAAGACCCCTGTACCTCCCCTGTTCCTCCTTCTCCTCCTTTTCTTCCATCACCTCATCTTCCTTCTCCTTTTTCAAAGCATTTGCTTTGGAATGTTTGTCATTGTAAAATGTTCTCTACCCTTTTGAAATATATGTAAAAATTCTCTCAGCCTTTTGACATCTTCACAATCCAGGAATAATCTTTCTCAAGTACGCAAGAGCAATCTCTGTCATATGTAAGCATCAAAGGAGAAAGTATCCCTATTGCCCAGTCTCCGTAGTGGGAGGGTAAGATTTGATTAGTGCATCTTTCTACAAGTTGTAAAGCCTTCTGTCATAACCACAGAAGTTGGATAGTTTACATTTCCTTTAGGTAAGGCCAAATAACAAGATCAATTGCCCTAATAATAACAGAGAAAAACATCCATGCATTAGAGAGACCCACTGGTGAACCTCCACCTTAACATCCCCAGGGCTTTTCCAATACTTCACTCCAGTGCTAGACAAAAACAAACAAACAAACAACAACAACAACAACAACAACAACAACGCTTCCCTTTTGTCTTAGTGGAAATGGGTTGCATTTTTGTTTGATTTGATTGCTAGGGGGCAAGTAAATCCTGGAAATCTGGCTAAAGCTTAAAGACTTAGCTTAACTCTCAAATCCATACAAAATTTTCTCTAACTTTCCTTTATTTTCTTCATCTTTTCCTCTCAAGTCTCTGATAAGCGATGGTACTTCCAATTTATTGTATTTTAATGAAAAGACCACAGGTTTTGGCTTACCAAGTATACATTCCTATTTCACTGCATATCTGCTTTATGGATTTAACAGAGCCTGGATTGTCTCATACCTGATGTAGAAATGATTCCTTCTCAGGGTATGTTAATTGGATTAAATATACCGCTAAGCTGCACTCCCAAACCATTTTATTTTTTTATTTTTTATGTTGAGTCAGAGTTTCAGTAGGTTGCACATGCTGTCTCTGTTGTCACACTTGCATCTAATGCCACTGTCTTCTTGGTCACTGGGATTACAGGTGTGCACCATGGTGTCCACTTGAATCTCATAATATTGTCATTATTGTATATATGGATGCTTAATTTGGAGTATGCCTATCGTGAATAGCTTTCTCCTTTCTGGACACAAAATTCCCACATTCTTTTTGGAATTACCCTTTCCTCACACATTGGAGCTGTCATCATTTAGCCCTGCCAATCTCAACAAATGGAAAGGCATGAGATGTATTACAAAATGTGAGTTTGTATCAGAATATAAATCAATATCAAGAAATTCTTCCTTGGGGAAACAAAATTCAGCTGAACAAATGAGTATGCTTAGTGATGTTGGTGATGATCCTGCTGATACAAGCTCTATGTCTGCTTGTACGACTAGACTTCAGGTGATTTGTGATCACACTGAGTAGCACTCTCCCTTCTCCCATTCAAGTATTGGTGGAGGTGCAACTAAAGTTGCTTGAGAATACTTCATGGACACGTCCACACAATAATATTGATGATGGTTTGGAAATGCATTTTTCTCCTGTTGAGATTCTGCAAGTAAAATTAATTAATTGGAGTCTCCACAAGAGATATTAAACTGAGGAAAAGTCATTAGCTGCAATAGAAAACCAAGTAAAATACATTTCTTAAAATCAGAAAGTAAAATCTACTAAGTACAAAGATTTGAAGTCAATATCACTAACATGGATATCATTTTCTATACTTTTCAAACTAAGTGACAGGCATAATTTTAAAAAATAGATTTATTTTAACAAATATTTCTACAAACTGGGTGCCAAGGAGCACACCTGTAATCCCAGCTATTTGAGATTGCTGAGGC
Organism: Pedetes capensis; assembly: GCA_007922755.1. Lineage (NCBI taxonomy): Eukaryota > Metazoa > Chordata > Mammalia > Rodentia > Pedetidae > Pedetes > Pedetes capensis. The sequence goes on along the minus strand of VMDO01014521.1, from coordinate 46,927 downwards.
AGGAGAATTGCAAGTTTGAGGCCAGAGGTAGCCTGCACAATTTAGCAAGACTCTGTCATTAAAAAATAAAAGGGACTAGAGGTACAGCTGAGTGACAGACTACTTGCCTAACATGTGCAAAGCCCCATGGGTGTAACTACCCGGTACTGAAGTGAAAAAGAAAAAGGAAAAAAGAAGGAAGGAAAGAAAACAAGAGGAGACAAGAAGGAGGGGACGAGAGGGGAGTGAGGAAGGAAGGAAGGCAGACAGGTAGGCAGGCAGACAGGCAGGAAGGAAGGAGGGAAGGGAGGAAAGGAAATAAAGAAAATATTTCTACAACACCATTTAGGAAACCAAATTTTAAAAACACAAATGAAATTAACCTGATTAATGTGCTAGTGGTTGTTCAGGAGCTTTAATTATGCCCTCCTGGTCATCCTCACTCATTTATACACTCCTAAAATAGATGTGATCCTGGAATAATTTCAACATTACTGGACATGATGATTTAAAATTCTAAGTCCAAAAATCTATAACTTGTTGTGTTTACTGGTAAAAGTTCTTAACCTCACTAATTTGTCAGAAGTCTCTTGAAAAGGAAAAAAAAAAAAGCTACATCAGACAAACCTCCATTTCAGTTGGTGACAGATCACATATATGGGTTGTTTTAGTCATCTAATAAGATTATAATGGATCTAAAAAATTCCAATCACCCAGTGTTGTCATATCCATCGGTTTCCTTCTCTTTTGCCTTTTTTCCTGACATACATTCCTGTTCCAGTTGCTACAAGTCCTCATTCATTAATTCCTTAGGAACTACTTCTAGGTACTCCTCAGTGTCATTCTAATCTATTCTCAGGTTAAAGTTGTTTTCCTTCTCAACCACAGTACTGTCACCTTTTGCAACCTCCTCATCCTTGGTAACTGTGTAATGCAATGCATTTCTCATGTTTCTCTGGTAAGGCTGGTATAAGCAAACCTACTGTCGTACCAGTCATATAATCGTATAGCACTTGTAATTATATACAGTTTATAAATATTTAATAATGATAATAAGGGACTATATTACTGGCTTATGTTTTTAGAATGCAGTAGTTTTTTGTTTTGTTTTTGTTTGGGGCTTTTTGTTGGTCTGGGTTTGTATTACAGTGCTAGGGATGGATCCCATGGCCTCACACATGCTAAGCAAGCACTCTATCACTTAGCGATACCCCCAGCCCTATTTACTGTACTTTCCTGATTATTTCAGAGCATACTTTTGTAACTTTTTCTCTTTATTAAAAAAAAAAAAAAGAAGAAGTGAAAAGTACATCGTGTTATTCAGGCACCAAACTTATACATCTTATATTTACTGAGTCTGTTGGTAGCATCATTTTTCTTGTGTTTGATTTAATCTCAGCTGTTTTGTTCATCATGGTCCCTCAGCATAAAAGCTATCCTGTGAATGCTGTCAGTAAGAGGTTGCATCAAGTGATTTTTCTGGAAATGAAGTAAGAAGCAATTAAGGACTATGGAGGAGGGGCATCAGTGACGGTTATTGGACATTGGCCAGCATGTCCCATTCCATAAGAGCAATGATGTTGAAAAATAATGAAAATGTGACAAAACTTTTAAAGAATCAGTTTCACTGAAAGAAATGAGACTTACAAATTTTCAAAAAGGGCCTACATTACATATGGAAAAACTTCTAATGCTCTAGATTACAGACCAGACACAGAGGCATATACCTCTCAGCACAATGATGATCATGGGCATAGTTTAACAAGTATGTTTCTGATGATGAAAGAAAATGTTAGATTAGACAATAATGGATTTATTGCTAGTTATGGGTGATTTAAACAATTCGTGAATCTTTTTTTATTATATAGTATGAAAGTGCATGTGAATCTGTGAATACTGATTTGAAGGCAGCTGAAGAATATTTGAAAACTCTAGATAAGCTGATTGTGCAGGAAAATTAACTAGGCAGAGTAAATCTTCAATACAAGTGAAGACTCCCTGTTTAAGAAATGGATGACTGACATTGGAAATCAATATAGAGATACCATAGAAAACTAAGAATAGAACTACCATCTGATGCAGCTATACTTCTCCTGTAAATAAGGAAAAATAAGTCATCATACCACAAGGACACCTGCATTTAATGCAGCACTTTTCACAATTGCAAGGGTATGAAATCAACCAAGATGTCTATCAAAGGAGGAATGGATTGAAAAACTGTGGAATCTGTACACAATAGAATATTTACGCACCAGTAAAGAAGAATGAAATTATATCCTTTGCAGCAAAATGGATGGAATTGGAAAATATCATTTTAAGCAAATTAACACAGATTTTGTGGAGTACTACTCTGCACTCTGAAGCCCTGGGTTTGATCGCCAGCACTGCAAGAAATGGGAGAAGGATGTGGCAATCTACTGCCAAAGCAATGGTGAGACAGTCAGCCATTTAAAACCCTACGAATAGCAGAGTAGTAGTAACTAGTGATTGGTACGGGACAGTGTTGAGGAGTGTTTCTCTCTGTTGTATATAAGGTTGCTATGAATCAGATGCCACTCCATGGCACTTAACAACAACAACACAAAAAGAGAAATACCATATGGGGAAGAGAGAAAGAGGAGGGAAAACAAATTAGAGGGAAAGGAAAATATCAAAATATAGGATGTAACTCTATAAATACATAAAAACATAGAAGGATGGGAAAAATCAATGAGAATATAACCCATGATTGCATATGATTTTCATTAAATATTAATTAAAATTCATACTTTTTTCTTTTCTTCTTTAGTTTATACTGTTCTGTAAAGTATATAAGATGATGAATGTGTGAGCCAAAAGGATTTTTAAGTTGCATAATGGATACAGCAAATGATTTATAACTCTGTACCACCCTGACATTAATCAATAAAATTTTAAAAATGTAAAAATCAAACAAACAAAAAGGAAATGGATAGCTGAAAGAACTTTTGTCCATAAGGAGCCAAGTCAATGCCAGGTTTCTTCAAGACTTTAAAAGACAGGATAACAGTTTTGTGATCTGGCCTAGCGAGTCCTTAAACATATCAATCAGCACATATTGCCATTGTCTGTAGGAGCAATAAGAAGTCATGGATGAACCAGTTTATCTTCTAAGATATCCTTCTGAAGTGCTATGCCAAAGAAATGAAGAAATATTGTTTGGAGAGTATCACACTTTTCAATGATTTGTATATTATTAATGTTTCTAAATATCTTCCTTTCATTGCTGATTTTGATCCTTATATCAAAGTGGTGTTTCTCCTTCCAAACACCAGTTCATTGATCCAACCAATTGATCAAGGAGTTCTACTGGCTTGAAAGCCTACTGCCTTAAGAAGACTTTGAACCTAAAGATGATGCTGAGAAAAGCATGCAAGCTCAAGGCCCTGGGTTCAACACCCCAGTGCCAAAAAACAAAAACAAAAAAAAAAGAGAAGATGCTAAAAAGACACTGAGGCAATTCTGGAAGTATTACATCTATTGCTGCATCAAGAACTTCTGAGACTATGGTGATGTCACCAAGGAGTGTATGAATGACAAATGCAAGCAGACATTCGGAAGATTTGGCAAGGGTGAGGAGGTTGCAAAAATCAACGAGACAGTGGCTGAGATCACAAACAACTTTAACCTGGGAATAAACAACAATGGCATTGAGGAGTTCCTGGAGGTGGTTCCTAAGGTAATGACTAATGACGAGTTGTTAGAACTGGAACAGGAATGTGTAGCTGAAGAAAAGGCAAAAGAAAAGGAAACTTCTGGAGGATAAAAACAAAACAGAACAGAAAAATGCTCGAGAACATTCACAGGAAAGATTTAGTAGAAACTATAGCAGACTTCAACAGGCTCATTAGTGAAGATGAAAATAATGGACTTCAACCCAAAAGTTTTCATTAATAAAGATGAATAGTCATGATGCATTATCTGATGACAAGCAAATCTATGATGAAAAAAGAAACAAACCAAGCAAACTACCATGGACGTATTTGTGAAAAGCAACTACTGTGATATCACCTAGAAAAGAACGGCAAGTAGACCTTTCAGGAAATTTTACAGAAATCATTGTTGTCATAGGAGATAATAACTCCATGCATGATATTGTACCTAAAGACTTTCCGGTGGGGACAAAGTGTGGAGTTGGAAGAAAGTGACGCTGATAATCCTGATCCTGGGTTGTTGTTGTTGTTGTTAGGTGCTGTCAAGTCATGTCCGACTCATAGTGACCCTTATAGGGTTTTCAATGGCTGATTGTTTTGGGATTGCCTTGGGAGTGGATTGCCACGTCCTTCTCCCATTTTTGCGATGCTGGGAATCGAACTCGGGACCTCAGAGACTGCAGAGCGGCACTCTACCAACTGAGCTAAATCCCAGCCCTTGATCCTGGGTAGGTCTGAGTTAATGTGTATATCTGTGTATTAGTGTTTAACAAAACAGCTCAAAAACAAAAATAAATAATAAAATAAAAATAAAATAAAAAGCTTATATAATAAAATATAAAGAAAAGCATTTTTCCATAACTGTACAAAATATTTGTATTTTATGTTAAATGTAATCACAAAGGAGTCAAAAGGTTGAAAAAGAATTTAAAATTTATAACGCAAAAAGTTACTGTGAGGTAAGGTTTATATATTATTGAAGGAAGAAGACATTTAAATATAAATTCAGCAGATCCTGACTGTACAGTGTTTATAAAGTCCTCAAGTAGCAAAAAAGTAATGTCCTAGATCTTCACATCCACTCATCACTCACTCATTAACTCACTCAGATCAACTTCCAGTCCTACAAATTCCATTCATGCTAAGAACTCTCTCTAGTTGTACCATTTTTTAAATCTCTTATACCACATTTTTCACTGGACTTTTAGATATCGTTAGTCTTAGATTTGGGTCTGACTCATAGTGATTCTCATAGCATTTTCAATGGCTGATTGTTTTGGGATTGTTTCAGGACTGGACTGCCATATCTTTCTCCCATTTTTGCAGTACTGGGGATCAAACCTGGGTACTCAGAGTGTGGAGCAGCTCTCTACTAACTGAGCTAAACCCCAGCCTTTTCTATGTCTAGATACACAAATATTTACTATTGTATCAAAGTTACCTATAGTAGCCTATTGTATAAATTTGTAGTCTTGGAACAATAAGCAATATTATATAGCCTAGGTGTATGTGGAATCCGATCCCGTCAGATCTCGGAAGCTAAGCAGGGTCGGGCCTGGTTAGTACTTGGATGGGAGAGCGCCTGGGAACACCAGGTGCTGCAGGCTTGGGAGAAGGACCTGGCAACCCCCTCCCCAAAATCAATCTGCCATTGAAAACCCTATGAACAGCAGAGAAGCCCTGACAATCGTGTTTCCCCTGTTGTACAGAGGGTCGCTATGAGTCGGATACTGACTCTATGGTACCTAACAACAACAAAGTGTATAGAGTTAGTCTAGCTATACCATTGAGATTTGTATAAGCACACATTATGATGTTAACACATTGAAATCACCTAAGGATGCATTTCTTAAAATGTATCCATGGTGTTAAGTGATGGATGACTGTATTAAGAAACCATTTCTCAAATGCATTTTTACTTTCACCTGAAAACACACAATGTAGACAATGCATTTATTCTCATAAGAATAAAATATAAAGGAAAAAGGTGGAATAAAATCCTTCTCAGTATAAGAATGGAATGAAAAATATTTCCCTCCAACCCCATCTGCTTAGTACTACTGGAATGACAATAAATCCATCCCATTCAGTCATAACATGAAATTTGGCCTTAAGAGAGAGCATTTAGTCAGTTTATTGTTCTGCCTTTGCACATTCTCTCCATCAAAGCAGATTTCAACACTCCAAATGACTTTCAGATCACTGATTCTACTGCCAGCTGTTGCAATACAACTTAAGTTTTTGGCTGTCTGCTTAAATATTTATTCTTTGGCACATCTTTTAAACAGGTGTTACTCAGAAAGAGACCCTAAGGACTATAAGGGAACACAGGTGCTAGAGGAAAAAAAAAAACAAATGAAACTAACTTTTTGCATTGAAATAGATTTGTCTTTTGGCACCAATGACTTTTGAAATGTATCTTGATCAATCTATACTTGAAGCTTTGGTTGCTGTAGCAGTTGGTTTTCAGAGACTACTAGTTTGACTTTCCACACAAACATGTAATTCCTTAAGTGGAGGCTATCCTCAAGTTACTTATGCTAATAGCAGTGTTTCTGCCATTGCTAATCCTAAAGCTAACTAAAAAAGAAAAGTTATAAATCACATGAAAAGGATTTGTGAGCTATTTGTTTCACGTTAAATAGCTAAAGGAATTCACGATATTTCTGGAAATAACAAATTGTTATTTTTTAATAATACTGTTTAGATTTTTTTCATTGCTTGTTTTGAAAATGTTGGTTTTGTAGATCGGTTTGATGTATTGAGTTTTCATAGCTCAAGGTCACTTTCTATTTATTAATTCACTCCAGAAAGAGGTAAAGAAAGTCTTGCAAAAAACACCTGGAAAATTCAGAGACCTGTGTTTTAAAGTGGACTTAAGGAAGTCGCTGTTTTCACATATAAATGGTAACCAGTCACATTTGATCATAAAAGTTATATTTTATAGTAGAAAAGAATTTCATGTCAAAACAATATTTTTAATATCTGTTTTGAAGCACAGCATACATTCTGAATCAAAAATAACATACAATTCTTAAGTTCTGGAGCTTCCAGGTCACCTTGAGTTCTGTGAGCCATGCTCGCAAATTTTCAAGCCCAAGGAGGGGCTTGTGAGGAATCCAATAAGATGAAACACAGTGACTGCAACAATGAGCTCAAACATTTGAAAAAGAAAAAAAAAAAGCAGATTGTGTGCATGGCACAAAGTTGAGTAGTATTTTGTTCTGCTGGCCATACAGTCACTATGAGTCAAATCTGACTGGAGGTCACCTAACCACTTCAACAAGTCAAAAGGGCAGATCACAACCTGGGATTTGGGATTAGTATCTGAAGTGGGAGCAGTCCTGTGAGACTGAGCATTTTTTTAATTGGAAAATATTTAATGTACAACTTAATGTGATTCATTCTGACATGCATTTCATTGTGACATTTCCATATATGAGTTTCATTGTACACTGCACAGATAAGTTCCCACTTACCCTCTTGCGCACTTCCTCCCTCCATCCCAGCCACCAACCAAACATTGACTCTTGACTTGCTTGTGCTTTTGTGGGAATATTTTTCTATATATCCTTGGATCCCAATTATGTTTAAGGTTGAAACTTTTTCTAAAGTGATCTATCTTTTTACCTTGTCAGTAATAACCCATTTGTATTATTACCATTCTTTGGTATGATTGGTATTATTATAGTCATTTCCTGAACTATTAAACTTGGGCTGCTTACTTTAAGGTTGCCTTCTCTCTCATTCCTCAATCCTTCTTGTTCTTCCTCTCTGTTATTTCTTCTCCCATCTTTTCTTCCTTTTGCTAGATCCCTCCCTCATTCTTTCTGCTCCCTAAATTGTCCCTTCTCTGCTAAGTTGACTTTAGCTTTTTATTATGTTCTGATTTCTGTATAGGATTTTTTCCTTCTTTTAATTTTTATTCAGCTCCCATATATGAGTGAGAACATGTGATATTTCTCTTTTTGTGCTTGTGTTCATTCACTTAAAATAATTTTCTCCAGTTCCATCCATTTTGCTGCAAATGGTGTTATTTCATTTTTTTGATTGCTGAGTATTATTCCATTATGTATATGTACCATAGTTTTTTATCCATTCTTATGTTGATGGTCATTTTGATTGATTCCATATGCTTGTTATTGTGAGAAATGCTGCATTGAACATGGAGATGCAGGTGTCTCTGTAGTATGATGACTCATCTCCCTTTGGGTATATTCCCAATAATGTTATAGCCAGGTCATATGGTAGATCTATTTTTAGTTTTTAAAGTGACCTCCATATTGATTTTCAAAGTGATTGGACTAATTTACAGCTACACCACCAGTGTAAGAGTGTTCATTTTTCTCTGAAACCTTGCCAGCATTTGCTATTTGTTTTATTGATCTTGGCCATTCTTACTGGTGTAAGGTGGAATCTCAGAGTTGTTTTAATTTGCATTTCCCTAATGGATAGAAATATTGAGCATTATTTCATGTGTTTCATAGCTTCATGGGCCTCTTCATTTGAAAACTGTCTGTTCAGTTCCTTTGCCCATTTGCGAATTGGGTTATTTGTTTTCTTGGGTATCATTTTCTTGCATTCTTCATAAATTCTGGAAATTAGTCTTCTGATATATAGGATGTGAAGATTTTTTCCCATTCAGTGGGGATTTCCTTGACTCTGTTGATGTTTCCTTTGCTGTACGGAAGCTTTTTAATTTCATGTAATCCCACTTATCTATTCTTGTTGCAATTACTTGAGCAACTGGAGTCCTATTAAGTAAATACCTCCCTATGCCTGTATGTTGTAGCATATTGCCTATCCTATCTTCTATTAATTTTAAAGTTTTTGGTTTTATGTTGAGGGGTTTTATCCATTTCGAGTTAACTCTCATGCATATTGAGAGATGTGGGCTGGTTTTCATTTTTGTGCAAGTGGATATCCATGTTTCCCGGCACCATTTTTTGAAAAAGCTATCCTTTTTCCAATTTACTTGCTTTGCTCCTTTGTCAAAAATCAGGTGGCTATAGGTGTGTTGAGATATTTCTGTATCTTCTATTCTGTTCCACTGGTCTTCAGGTTTATTTTTGTGCCAGTACCAAGCTGGTTTTGGTACTACTGCCCTGTAGTATAGTTTAAAGTCAGGGATTGTGATTCTGCCTGCACTAGTTTTGCAATTTAAGACTGTTTTGGCTATATGTGGTCTTTTGTGATTCAATATGAATTTTTAGATCATTTTTTTCTATTTCTGTAAAGAGTGTCATTGGGATTTTAAGGGGGATTGCATTAAATCTATAGACTGCTTTTGGTAGGATAACCATTTTTATTATACTGATTCTTCGGATTCAGGAGCAGGGAAGGTCTTTGCATTTTTTAGTATCTTCTGAGATTTCTTTCTTTAATGTTTTGAAATTTTCCTTATAGAGGTCTGTCAGGTCTTTGATTAGATTACTTCCAAGGTACTTAATTATCTAGTGGGATATCCTGAAAGGTATTCTATCTGTAATTTCCTCCTCTTATTGCTTACGTTGGTGTAAAGGAAAATTATTGATTTTTGTGTATTAATTTTATATCCTGCCACTTTGCTGAAGGAGGTGATTAGGTCTAAAAGTTTTCTGGATGAGGTTTTGGATTCCTTTAGATAAAATATCATGCCATCTGCAAATAATGATAGTTTGACCTCTTCATTGCCAATCTGTATATGTTTGATTTCTTTCTCTAGTCTGATTGCCCTGGCAAGGACTTCAATTACTATGTTAAATAGAATAGCAGAGAGTGGACATCCTTGTCTTGTTCCAGATCTTCGAGGAAATGGTTTCAGTTTTTCTCCATTTAATATAATGTTGGATGTAGGTCTGTCATAGATGGCTTTTAAGCAGGTGTTGCAATTTCAACATCAGACAGATTAACTGTCAATCCAAAACTAATTAAAAGAGATAAAGAAGGGCACTATATATTACTAAAAGGAACAATCAACCAAGAATCAATAACACTTCTAAATATATATGTTCCAAATCATGGGGCAACTAGCTTTATAAGATGAACTTTACAGGACATAAAGAACTTTATTGGACCAGACACAATAATTATGGGAGCCTTCAATACCCCCCTTTTGCCAAGAGACAAGTCATTAAAATAGAAAATCAACAGAGAATGGACAAACCTAATCTCCACCCTAAACGAATTGGATCTCATAGATATATACAGAATATTCCATTCACACATTGAGGAATACATATTCTTCTCAGCTCAACACGGAACATTTTCCAAGTAGACCATATGTTAGTCCGTAAGAATTCCCTCAATAAATGCAAAAAAGTAAAAATTATCCCCTGTTCCTTATTAGAAAACAATGGAATAATAGTGGAACTCAAAAGCAAGAATAATTCCAGAAATTTTACAAATTCATGGAGACTAAATAATATAATACTATATGACCAATAGGTTGTTGATGAAATCAAAACAGAATTTTAAAAATTCCTTCAATCACATGATGATGAAAACACATCCTACCAAAACATATGGGATATAGCAACAGAAGTTTTAAGAGGGAAGTTTATAGCATTAAGTGCCTTCATCAATAAGGTAGAGAAGAGCCAAATAAATGTCCTAATGACACACCTTAAGATGCTAGAAAATCAACAACAAATCTATCCTAAAAGGAGCATCCAGAAAGAAATTACCAAGATAAAGGCAGAAGTATCTCAATTAGAATCTAAAAAGATAATTCAAAAAGTTAATAAGACTAAGAGCTGGTTCTTTGGAAAGATTAATAAAATAGACACTCTTCTGGCCAATCTCATCAAAAAGAAAAAAGAAAAAGCTAATATAGTAAAGGTTAGAAAAGAAAATAGGACCATAACCACTGACTATAACGAAATACAGAAAATCATCAGGTATTACTTCTAGAGATTGTACTCCCCCAAATACCAAAATACAGAAGAAATAGATAAATTTATTAACACAATATGACTTACCAAAACTAATCCCAGAAGACATAAGTGACCTAAACAAGCCCACTACATATCCTGAAATAGAAAAAGTAATAAAAAGTCCCCCAACAAAGAAGAGCCCTAGTCCTAATGGGTTCACAGCAGAATTTTACCAAATTTTCAAGGAAGATATAATACCTGTCTTCCTCAAATTATTCCAAAAAGTAGAAAAAGAGGGTACACTCCCAAACTCATTCTATGAAGCTACCATCACCCAGATACCTACACCAGGAAAAGATTCATCTAAGATAGAGAATTATAGACCCATTTCCCTTATGAACATAGCTGCAAAAATCCTTAACACAATCCTGGCAAACTGAATCTAGCAGCATATTAAAAAGATTGTACACCATGACCAAGTGGGATTTATTCCACAGATACAAGGCTGGTTCAACATATGGAAATCAATTAATGTAATCCAACATATCAAGAGACTAGCAAACAAAAATAACATTATTATCCAATTGATGCTGAAAAGGCCTTTGACAAAGTGCAATACTTTTTCATGATAAAAATCCCTGGAGAAGATAGGCATAACAGGCAAATACCTTAACATCATAAGAGACTGAACTCTTAATATGTGGGATCTGACATTATCTCCAGGTAGATAATATCAGAAATGAAATAAATTGTAAGACACCAAGCTAGTGTGTGCTGGAGAATAGTTTGGTGTGGGAAAAAAATCCTCACACAACTAGTCACAAAAACTTTCTGTATTGAGTACAGAAAAGGGAATACTTTTAAAAAACATTCTTTTTTCCTTCTTTTTTAATGCGGTAGTGCTTAATTTATTAACCAAAAGATTCTGAATTTTTAGTAAAGCTAACCATTTTATTGGTGAAAAAGCCAAGTCATTAATCCTTCCATTGCTTCAAAATTATCAATAAATTTTCATTTCCTGTACTATACAATAAGATTATTTCCAATGACAAATGATTCCAGTTCATTCTTTATCATCTAGACATCTTTTTTACCAAGAATTTTCCCTGAGCTTACCTCCTGTCCACATTATCACCATCTTACTGTAGCCTGAGTCTACACATTGCCCAATATCTCCAGCCACTTCTAAGTTGTCCTTTCTGCAATTTGTTGATTATCCATCTCACTCACATCCTGATAGCTAACTTTTTACTCTGCCTCCCCACAAGAATCCCTGATTTGTTTAGATGCAGAATCTGTCTTTTTCATGCGTGAATTTCTAGCACCTCTCTGGTGACCACATAAGGACTAACTCATTAACTATCTGATGAATAAATGTATAAATAGACACTTATGCACTGTGATCCCACCAATATCAATGCTG
>VMDO01014521.1:0-30000 GCA_007922755.1 Pedetes capensis | reverse complement strand
ATGGGTCGCATACCGACTCAATGGCACCTAACAACAACAACAGTTAAACCAGAATATTATTATTGTTTAATTGCACAAATTGGTCAAACTATTCCAGCATTACTAAAGATTTGCCTTCTTGGACATTAACTACTAGACATTTGAAACAACAGTTCAAGTAATTAAATACAAGGAAATATTGTCAAATATAAAAAGAGGTTTTATAAACTGTGTTTTGCTTTAGGCTTATACCATGAATATACAAAACAGATATCTAATTTGTAACCACATAATTTTGTGGCCCTAGCTTGTAACAATTTTTAAAAACTTAAGTAGAACATAATATCATGTTTTAGTAAGAAGTTTTTGTTTTATTTTGAAGAAACTGGTCTTACTCCAGAAAACACAGATGAAGGGGAGGACTATTACAAAGATTTAAATAAGTAATGAGGAGACAGCAGTATTCTTATGCAAGAATATGATGGGAATCACAGAGAATTGAGTTGGATGTTAATTTTGCTTTCAAGGTATCTTGGTCAACCTGGAATCACTTAAAAAACAGAAATTCATTGTCACAGTTCTAAAGATGGGAGAGTCTAAGATCCAGGTGCTAGTTGATTCAGTTTCTGGTTCCTCTTGTATTGTAGACAGCTATCTCCTCATTGTGTATTCACATAGTGGAGAAAAAGGAACTCCAGATTCAGGCTTTTCTTATACGGACACCAGTCCCTTCATGCCCTTCCCACCTCAAGACCTCATCTAAACATGATCACCTCCCTCAAGCCACACCTGCAAATGCCATCACTTGAAGTTCAGGCTTCAACATATAATTGTGGAGGGGGGCAAAATTGTTGCTCAATCACACAAGGCACACTGGACACAACAGGAATAGGAGTTTGAATATACTGATTGAAGAACTTGGCCTTTTCTATAACTCAACGGCACTTCATATCTACGTCCTTTTGCCCCACACCAAATGCTTCCCATCGAGCAGATCATCAGCGAGTTGGTTTTCCTCTAATTTTTCATAACCTCCATTCAAAATGTATCAGATGATCCTCTGATACTCCTATTTAGAGTAGATATGCAACTAGCTTTGTTTGCTCACATCTACAGTATCTAGATGGTTTAAACTTTTCAAATCTATTAGAAAAATACAAAATAAAACTGAAATAGTCTACTTTCACTATGAATCTATAACTCAGGAGACTACATGTTATTAACTAAGATTGAATGCACAAATGAATCAAAACAACATATGACATCCCAATTATATGTACGTATCCCAAATATATGTATACTATATTTATACAGAGCTGGGATTTAGCTCAGTTGGTAGAGCACTGCACTGCAGTCTCTGAGGTCCCGAGTTCAATTCCCAGCACTGCAAAAATGGGAGAAGGACCTGGCAATCCACTCCCAAGGCAATCCCGAAACAGTCAGCCATTGAAAACCCTATGAGGGTCACTATGAGTCGGATACCGACTCTACAGTCACCTAACAACAACATATTTATACAGGGCTGGGATTTAGCTCGGTTAGTAGAGCACTGCACTGCAGTCTCTGAGGTCCGGAGTTCAATTCTCAGCACAAAAAAATGGGAGAAGGACCTGGCAATCCACTCCCAAGGCAATCCCAAACAGCCATTGAAAACCCTATGAGGGTCACTATGAGTTGGATACCGACTAGATGGCACCTAACAACAACAACAACAACATATTTATGCAGTTAAAAATACATTTAGTTCATTCATTCACATTCCCAAGGATAGAACCCAGGGAATAGTGCAAGCTGGGCAAGTACTCTACCACCATGTTATGTCCTATAAACTAAAAAAAAAAAAAAAAAATTAACAAAGAGGTCAAAGAAAATAGCATTTGTTTTGGGAAACAAAGGACTGTAATTGGGTGCACTGCATCAGAGAAGCCCTGAATTGTGAGTCTCCTGTTAATCAAGACCAGGAAAGCAACAAAGTTTTCTTCATAGTTTTTTGTTTGTTTGCTTGTTTTGTTTTTCTAATAGGATATTTCAGAGGCAGGTCATTTGCTAGGCAAAAATCCTAAACCACAAACCTATTTTAATAGGTTAGTTAATTCGGGTACTTCTAGCTGAGAGATACTGAGGGCAAGTGGATACTGGCTTCAGAGGTTTACCCAAATCTATGGGAGCATCCAGCATTGCAACCTTTAGCAGATAGGAGTGCAATCTTCTCACAATTATCTTGAAATACAATAAGGACCTTCATGGGCATAGATTCTTGGGCTTTAATTCATAATTTGTCACCCAGAAGCCAAGTTCTCATTTTTTCAACATATGGAATGTGTGTGTCCTTTGGCTGTTATCCTCTTTCTCCTACACTAATCTTAAGGACAAAATTCACCAGGTGCAGGGTGTCACCAAGATATCAGCAAAGGCAATTGATCACTTATCAGTATCTTACATGAGAAAAAAATTTCTTAAAACAATATGGAGATTAAAAAATGCCATCCTCATGACTAGTGGAAAATTACTAGACCATGAACCACTCCAGCAACCAGATAAAAGATCTTATTCCCTCCTCAGATTTGGGTACAAACCAATCAGTCAGTGTGATAACCCATGAATCTTCTCCACACCCCTTTTGCTGCGTCATTCCCTCACTTTCCCTCTCTTCCATTAAAGCTTTTGCCTGAGGTTTCATGCTCTGTGCCTCAGTATTATTTCTACCAGTTCTGGGGCAGAGGTTCCCTCACATCCTGTATCATCTCCACTTCAGAAATCTTTCACTTTGGTTATTTCATTTTCTTTAACAATGTTAAATGTCAAATGTCATATGTTAGAAGGTGTTTTAAAAAAGCTTTTCATCAAACTAAAAATGGAAAAAAACTAGCACTATATCCAAAGTATCTGTATGTTCTTTCACTACATTATATGTGTTTGAAAAACAATTCTAGTGTGTTTGTGAGTATAAACAATGTAATTTTCATTATCTCACCATCAATCTTTTTCTGCAGTCCCAAAAATGTTTTCAAACTTAAATGCTTAAGTTCCATATATAAGATATGTGCTCCATCAAACAAGGCTCAAATAAATCTTGTAAAATAGCATGTGTTCTTTCTGTGCAAGCACTCTACCACTGAGCTATATCACTTGACAAAATTAAAAAATGCAAAATCATTATAAAAATTTGGGAAGAAGAGTATAAAGAGGAAACAGAACTCATAATTCTACTACCACAAAATAGTTATCTGAAGCTAACCAGCCCTTAACCAGTTTTTTTCTTTTGCTTTTGAAAACTTGGAACATTTCTTCACTGTAGTCCTTCCTTGAATGTCATGCATTAGCTTTCAACATATATCTACTTACATATTTTCTCTATATGCACATTTGGAAATAGTTCATAAAATCTGAAATCCAACTTCTTGTATTCCTACCTCAATCATCCTCCTTTCTAGATTTCCTCTTTCTGTTAATACTCTGTTAGTTTCATTTGCTAATACTTATGTCAGAATATGTTTGGTCTATGGTATGGTTTAGAGGTTTGAGCATGTTCCATTGATTCATGTGTTCTAATTTAATCGCAAACTTGATGTTCTAGAAGAGTGAGTCTTAATCTGAGTATGATGTTTACAGGCCTTTGAGAAGTGATTAGATAAGGTCATCAGGATGGAGTCCCATGACTGAATACTAGTGGCTTTAAAAGAAAGGGGAGAGAGACCAGAAAAGACATACATCCTCCCTGTTTCTTGCTGTGATTACAAAATAATCCCTATGTATAATGCCCCTTTGATTAATATATTAATAATTCATCATTGCTAACCCAAACCACACATGATCCCTACCTCAAACAGTATTCTCAACTTGTGGTTTTGTTGTAAGTACTTTTTGCCAGATACAGATGAATGGAATCACTTACTGTTCACTCAGTGATGTGATCTAACTCATATTTATTAAGGACCTAATATATACTATGTGATAGTCTAAGCACAGAGAATATAGTTCATGCCTTTATGGGGCTTATATTCTAGTAGGGACCATGGATAATTAAAATGTATACAGACTAGTAAACTAAACATTTTTCAAGTCTAATAAAGCTGAGATTAAAACATAAAATTCCTGGAGAAGTTGCAGCAAGAGTATAGGCCCTTTGATCGAAATGAATTTAGAGGGCTCCAAGTAGTGTAGTTTTCACAGTTTGCCCTCTGTATCCATCGGCTCCAAGAATATAGATTAAACAAACTAGAAAGGAAAATTATTTTCAAAAATTTTTGTCTAACCTGAACATATGCAAGCTTTTTTTCTTGTAGTTATTCACTAAACAAAATAATATAACCACTACTTACACAAGCATTCACATTGGATTAGGTATTACAACCAATACGTTGTTGTTAGATATGATATGAAGTATATAGGAAGATGTGTATAATGTTTCACAATTTGATATAAGGCACTTGATCATCTGAGGATTTTGGTTTTTGTAGGGTTTCTGGGTCCAATCCTCCAGGGATACCCAGGGCCACCTATGTATCCTACCCTTGATAAAGAATTAGCTGCTATATCAAAGACCATAAATCCTTCAATTAAGAGACTATACGTATATGTTCATGAATCTAATAAATAATGTTTTACTGGACAGACACTGTGGCAACTATGAAATATATGCAATCAACACTCTTAAACAGTAACAATTTGAGGGTTATGACTTTGCCTTGAATAGTAGCCCTTTTTAAACCTAACAGGTTTCCCCTTCTGTGAATATCCCAAGACAGTACTGACAGGGTCCTGAAAGGGATCCAAGTATAAAAAACACTTATAATTAGATGTAGTACTATGCAGGAGTGTGAAGAACAATTTCCTTGCTAAATGCAGATTTTAATAAATGAAAAATAGTATTATAATTTTTAAGATTGCAACATTTTTTTGCACCACCTCATATCATAGTTATGGTAGTATCTCTCTGTAAGTAATAAACTTCCTGAGGCCAGGAGGTATGTTTCATTTACCTTGGTATATATCACCTATTAAATATTTTATTATAAAACAATTATTCTCAATACCTATATGTTGACTAAATGAAATACATACATATATAGTATTCATAAGGAAAGCCTTCACAACAATATAGTTTCTAAATTTATTTCCTTTTTTAAAAAATATAATCAGTAGAAAGCAGTATTATGAAGGCTGTAGTTTTTAGACTATCAGTAAGTATATTTTGAATATTGAACTAAAATAGCTCAGGCTTTATTCCACCAAATATATATTGGTCTTCAATGTGCTGAACTCAGAAGTCCATTTTTTTTCCCAATGGTTCAACTCTTGCTCAAAAACTACTTGAAAAAAAATTTACTTCTCAATAAGTTACAGATTTCACAATAATGTCATGTTGGGTTCTTCATAGACACATACAGTTATTTATTAGCCAGAAACACTAAATCTAAATCCCCTCACAAAATATCTTTCACATAATAGCAGGATTTCTGAAATAAAGTAATGGTTAAGGGAGTGTTCAGACTCCAATAGAAAAACACTCATTTATATGTAAAAGTTCAAATTTTAAAAGCAATTGTCAGTACACTAATGAGCAAATCAGATCCTCCAAAATACAATGATGCTGTCAGTAGAAAGAAAAAGTCCCTACAAAATGATCATCGTAACTATTTTCAAATGTGTATTATTACCACGAGTTTCAAATACCATTTTTGACCTTAAAGTTGATTCCCTATAGAGCATCACAAGATATCACTCTTCAAGATCACAGACTTTGTCTACTGATCACAGAGTAATAACTTGGGAGAACCCTCAAGTTGTACTCAAGTGAAAAATGAAAAAAAGTCTTCAATTTTGATGAGTTACAGAAAGAGGGTGTGGTGGTTGCTATTAAATACTTCTTAAAAGCAATTCTTACCCATGGAACTTTTTTTCAATTCTGCAGCTGTGGCCGTTATTTCCCCCATAAAAATCTAAGTTGTAATAGCTTATTGTGAACACATAATATGTTTTCAAATGTATTTGAGATACAATTCTGTATAACATCTCAAGGGTCATTCTAAATTCACATTCATCCAATTTATGTGCAACAACCAAGCATGGCCACCAGTGTTGCCTTTTCACTCCACCAGGCATTTTTTAACCAGATTATAAATCAGGGTGAGTTTAGTCAAGGGACTCGTTTTCCTCCGGCAGTGATTACATTAGCTGTCACAATTGGAGTCTAAAGTCATGTACTTGGGGTCACATTTTCCTTGATCCAGTTCTGTTTCTGCCATTGGCAATATCAATAACTGTGATTATTATAATTACCCCCAAGTGACAGAATTTAGCACTGCATTTTGGGGGAGGAAAAGGAAACCAATGAAAAGAGATGGAAGGCTCAGTATCTGTAATGTTTCTGACATTCCCAACTATCATGCAGCTAGAAGAACAAATATCATCTAATCCTGCCTGCCCAGGATGAGAGCAAAGGGAACCACGTATGTGCAATCATTCAGCCAGTAGCACATTAACAGTTCCTTTTTCTCCCCAGTAATCTGAGTCACATTGAAAGCAAATATTGCAGTTCTTTCAAATCTTTTTCCCACTTCAGTCCTGCTCAGTGTTAAGCCATCATTATTTTCATGATTCTCGTTGGTTCTGATTCCTTTTCACATCCGGGAGAAATCAATGCATAAAAGCAACCTTTTAGATTGACATTTATTCTTGTATCTAAAACAAAAAAAAAAATTTTACAAAATTTGACATATTACCTAAAAAGAGAAATGCTAATTGCTCTGAAAATTTAAGATGCTTATTTTCTCAGTGCTTGGGCAACCCAGTGCTCATACAAAAGCAGTACATCAGCTTTTAAGTAATATAAATGAAGAGCTTCACAGTTTGTTTGTTTATTTGTTTGTTTGTTTTTCTAAGCAAATGGTTACATAGGTAAAATATGCCCACATCAGATGCTGGCTCTCAGAACACAAACATACCAGTCATTAATGTTTTGTGGGCTGAGTTATAATAGTGCTCTGCTGGGAACAAGGGTTCCATTGTGAAAGTCTGTTTTTCATTTTCCCATTATTTTAGCTGCATCCTTCCTCCCGTTACACAAAACCCAATAGAATCTTTTCCTGGCTAGTATGATTGAAAGAAACTGGCCTCCTTTAAGTGACCAAAACATCTCCTTAGAACTGTCAGGGAGAGGAGTTGTGAAGCAAGTAAGTAAACAACCGCTGTGTAGAGATGCACTGCAGCTCCTAAAGCCTAAAGACACATTAGAAACCTTTAGTTTATAATTTGAAATCAGTTTAACGTGGAGGCTCCTGATTTGCAATGACTGAAATGATTCAGAGAATGTTTGCTTTTATTTCTAAGGAATTCGTGCATCTACTTTACAAACCCTGCTTGTGCTCAGCCCCTTTCCCTCTTATATGTGTGCATACATTCACAATTTGATCCTCTGCTATTCAATTCTTCCAAGCTTTGTTTGCCACACTGTAGATGCCTTAGTGAAAATAGGAACTTGACATCTTAGTCACAGGTGACCCTGAGGGCAAGAGCCAAGGGTAAAAGCTTTGAGTCCTGCTTCTTGCTGTTGACACTTCTTTGGCTGTATGTTGAGTAACCTTGAGATCAAGTTCTTCTGGTCTGTAGAAACTTTACTACCACTACACTGATACTTGAGGATGTAATGGAAACCCCAAGAGGGGTTGGAAGGTGGGAGGAGGAAATCCTCCTGCCACTAAAATACCCAGGGGCTTTTTACAAATAAGTAGGAGTAGCTCTAGTTAGGTGCTATCAAGTCGAATCTGACTCATAGCTACCCTGTGTACAAAAGAATAAAATACTACCCTACACTGTGCCAAACCTGGCACTATTATCAGTGCTTCTGTGCTATTTCATAGGGTTTTCCATGGCTGATTGTTTCGGGAGTGGGCTGTCAGGTCCTATTCCCAAAACTATAACACACAGTATTCCCAGGCAATCTCCTATTCAATGACTAATCAGGCCCAACCCTGATAAGATTCTGAGGTCTGATGTGATCAGATGTCAGGGTGGTATGGCTGTGGATTTTACAAATAAGGAATCTTAAAATATGTAACTTTTCTTATCAGCATCCTTCTTTCCAGCCAGGATTCTAGTTGCTATAAACACCATGATTGCGTATATATGTAAAGTTTAGTTTGTAAATATAAGAGACTAAAGTCTCTTAGAGTCCCTTAGAACAATTAATTGTTCTTTCTCATAACAAAATTAAATGGAAATATGTAGAAGCTAAAATGCCTTCAGTTGCTGCACGAATGTTGGTTTGCATATAATATGTACGTATAACCAGCTTGTATAATAGCCAGACTTAGGAGGGTAAAGAAAAAAGGGGGTTAAATTTATAGAGACAAAAAGTTGTGTGGAGGTTTCTAGGAACTGAGGAAAAGGGGAGTGGGGAGTTATTGTTCAGTTTGGGATGATGAAAATATTCAGTTCTATGGGTGGATGTTGGTTACACAACAATGAGAATGTATTTAAATAGCATAGATATGTATACCTTAAAATGGTTGAAATAATAAACTGTATATGTACATTTTGCCAGAGAGAGAGAGAGAGAGAGAGAGAGAGAAGGAGTGAGAGAGAGAGAGAGAGACTTAACTCCTCTGAAGTTGAAGACCTCATTTTGTGTCTTAAGAGCTCTATCATATTCTGAGCCAGCAGTACAGAAATTTGTGTTCTGAGTATCAAGCAAAAATAACAATCTTATATTGTAATAAGTGGAATATTTGAAGTATTAAGACATATGTGTTCTACACATAACTATATGGCATTTGTTGGAATTTTAGAACAGTAGAAGATTCACTCATCAAGAACTTTATTTTTGGATGATGTATTGTTTTCCTGATATATTATTTTCCTGATGTACTGTTTTCCACAAACTGGGTGACTAGAAACATTGTCCTAGAAACAAAAAGTCTGAAATAAGTTATTAGATGAACCACTCTCCTTAATGACACTTGAGGGGACAATGTATTCTTTGCCTTTTCTAGCTTCTGGTGACAACCAGTCTTTAGCTTATAGTTATTATCATTCTAGTACCTGCTTCTGTCTTCACATGCCTTCTCCTACTGAAAATCCAGGATCATTTCCTCATCTCAATTCCTTAGTTTAATTCCAGCAAAGCCCTTTTTCCAATAAGGTAGCACTCACAGTTTCTAAGGTTTAGAATATAGACAAATACTTAAGGGGGTTACCACACAGTCCATGGCAAGTGATTATGTTTGGATCATAATTTTTAAATCAGTGGTTTCCAACATTTTTGGCACAAGGGACTGATTTGGAGAAAACAATTTTTCCACAGATCAGAGGTGGAACTCCAAGCATACCACCAGTGGTGTGAGCAGCTGTAAACATAAAGTTTCTTTGCTCATCTACCACCCACCTCCTTTGAAGCCCAGTTCCTAGCAGTCATTTCAATCCCTGGCCCAATGTTTGGAATCCCTGTTTTAAATCACAAATCACTCATTTACAAATAATAGTGGGAAAATATTGTCATTGAAATTACCTTCGCACTGGACTCTGCTTGCTGCTATAGTCCCTTATAATCTTGTCATTTTAATAGACAGTAGAACTCTTTCAAAATACAAGAAAACTCAGCCCACTTATTTGTTCAAAACCCTTTAGTGATGCCTGTACTGCTGACCCCACTCTCATGCTGCATAAAAATCCATGCGTTTTTGTGTAGCTGCTATGCCCTGCAAGATCTGCTGCTCACCTGCACCTTATCTTTTCTGACTTAATTCCATAAGGTTCACACATCCTCCTGTAATTTACTGAAACTACACCACTCATCACTGTTCTCTGAGTTTGCAAGGCAGGTACCTACATTTGAAGTTGTTGTTCCTTCTGCCTAAAATATTTTTCCCTAAGATAATTATAAGGCTTGCCAATTGCCTTTCTAAGTCTTTGTCTAAACATTACTTTCTCTGTGCTCCTATTCATTTATTTTTCTCCAAAATGTCCGCCAATTTTTAATATAACAGTTTACTTATTACTTTTCTATATTATACAAATCATCTCACTAAATTGGAAGTTCCAGGGAGATGGGGATTATTGACAATTTTTTCACAACTGTATACCTTGAGATGTCTACAGCCATACCACCCTGGCATCTAATCCCATGAAGCTAACCACGGTTGGCCTGGTTAGTCTTTGACAGAAGACCAACTGGGAATAACAGGTGCTACAGGCTAGGGAGAAGAACCTGGCAATCCACTACTGAAACAATCTGCCATTGCAAACCCTATGAATAGCACAGGAGTACTGACAATAGTGCAGGGCATGGCACAAGGTTGGAGAGTGTTTCCTTCTGTTGTACATAGGCTCCCTTTGAGTTGGACTCAACTCAACAGCAGCTATCAACAATAAAATACCTTGAGATAAAGCAATGCTAGAGATACAAGAGGTTCTCGATATGTAACAGCTGAGTGAATTAATCTATAAATCACTGGCTCATGTGTTATTATACATTCACTTAAAATGTGGAATAAAAACACAAAAGACTCAAACATTTTCATTTAATTGTACTTTTGATTCCTTTTAATATAACCAGTATTCTAGTTAATATTAGAAAATACTATTCATAGTGTAGTAAATGCGGCAGTAAGAGATAAGAAGAAATATCTCTTGATGAAAGTGCAGTATGCAATTTTTGGAAGAGGAGACTGCTCAGACAATTCAGATAGAGTAAAGGAAGACTTAGATTCATGAAGATAGCTTTGGTTTAATGCTTTGGTATGAAATTGGTATAGCAGTAAAGTCATTTTTCTTCTAGTTGTTCGTTTCCTTAATTATGAGTCAGAGGCAGCAGACACCCAGGTAATATTCATAACCAGTGATTCCACATCCTCTTGAGCAATATCTTGAAATATCTTGTTCAAATCACAAATGAGACTAAAAGACCTTATCCAAGTGCAAATGTGTCTTGTTATTATTGTTGTTATATGCCATCTAATCGAGTCTGACTTGTAGTGACCCTATATACAGAGGAATGAAACACTCCCCTATTCTGTGCCAGGCACATGATATTATTTATGTCAAAGCCCATTGTTGTAGGTACTGTGTCATTCCAATTACTGGAGGATTTTCCTTTTTATCATTGACCACTCTCCCAAACATGATGTCCTTCTCCAGGGATTGGTCCCTCCTCACTATATATCTAAAATACATAAGACAGAGTCTAACCATCCTTGCTTCCAAGGAGCACTCTGATTGCACTTCTTCTAGGACAGGTCTGTTGGTTCTTTGGGCAGTCTATGATATATTCAATATTCATCTCCAGCACCAGAATTCAAAAGCATCAATTCTTCCCCTGTTTCCCTTGCTCAGTGTCCAGCTTTCGGAACCATATGATGCGACTGAAAATACTATGGCATGAGTTAGGTGCACCTTCGTCTTCAATGTGACATCTTTATTTTTCAGTACTCTAAAGAGATCTTTTACCTCAGCTTTTCCCAAAGCCATGTGTCTTTTGATTTCTTCACTACTGCTTCCATGGATGTTGATTATAGAGTCAAGTAATGCAAAATGTGGACAAACCCTCTGAATAGCAAATGTGTCTTAGTCTGTAGTAATCTCCTTTTCCTGGGATTGTGTTTACATAACACAAATATCCTTTTTGTTGTTGTTAGGTTCCCTCAGGTCTGATCCCTCACAGGAGCCCTCGTGGGGTTTTCAATGGCTGATTGTTTTTGTTTGGTTGGTTTTAGTTTGTGTTTTTTTGTTGTTGTTTGTATTGTTTTTCTTTTACAGGATTGTTTTAGGAGTGAACTGCCACATCTTTCTTGCATTTTTGCAGCACTGGGAATCAAAAGTGCAGATTGCGAAGCAGCACTACACCAAATGAGCTAACCCCCTGCCCACAAATATCCTTAGGATTAGCAAACTAATTCATGAGAAAAATGTACAAAGAAATTAACTGATACATTTCTTTTTCTGTGAAAAAGTAGCAATGACATTAAGAACTGGATTTCTCTACTTTTGGCAAGCTCTGTATCAGTGCTACATATCCTTCATATCTGATTCAAGTAGGCAATAACAATGAACAGTAGGAGGGATGCTGTCTTACATGTATTTTGGTAATTTGGCTAAGCAAGTTAGGAAGGTCTTTTTCAAAGCTGCTTCACTACATAATTGTTTTTTGTGACTTTTCCATTTATGTGTAAAGAGCTGTGATGTCTGTCCCATATTGTTTCCTTATGGCTCCATAAAGAGCTGAAGTCTTACGTTACTAAAATAATAAATAAATAAATAAATAAATAAATAAATATCTGAGAAAGGTTAGCAGAGGGTGAAGGTGAAAAAATTTGGATAATATTATATTTCTAAAAATACTTTTCTATGGGAGAAAAGTAAATATGTGCTAGGCTTCTTGAGGTGATGAAAATTGGTTGAAGGTTAATAATTTTTTAATATTATTTTTGGCAACAGAAAAAGAAATATCGAAGAAAGAAATAGCCATCCAAACTTCCTCTGACACATTTTCAAAAAGGAAAACAAATAAAAAGAGTCTGGATGACTCTTCCACTTTTTTATTTCAACTACAAATAAATTTAATTTTGAAACCAAATTGTCAATGTGCAGTATGGATAATATTTTGTTCTAAAGTTAAAATTATAATGCGGTGAATGTAAAACTGTTACACCAAGTGTTTCCTTGTGTTAAGGCAACACTAGCATGTTGCTGCTGGAGGTTTTCTTCACCTACTTCTCTTCTGTCAAGTTATCTATTCCACGTGTTTAATATTACGTTCTAGGCATACATGGTCCAACCTCCCTTTTCCTTTGGATTCAGCCCACAGGAAATATGTGAAGTGTGGTAAAAAGTATGATTTATATTTAATTAAAATGCTTATTAGAGTAAAAGACACACTGCTATTAATCCCCCTCAAAATACTCTTTATAGACTTTATATATAAATAACATGTAATGGTAATTTTTTTTTTCTGTGTTGGGAGTTGAACCTCGGGCCTTACCCACTTCTAGGTAAGCATTCTATCACTGAGCTACACTCCCAGTTCCTTTTTAATTTTATATTTCAAGACAAGGCCTGGCTAAGTTACACAGGCTGCCTCTGGCCTTGAACTTGTTGTGGTCCTCCTGCCTTAGCATTCTGAGTATCTGGACTTATAGGTAGGTGTGCATCAAGGTGTTTGAATAATTATGGATTTTTTAATTGGTAGATATTTCATCTTATGAAATATTTTATGATATAGATTTTTGTATTTACATAAAATATATATATATATTAAAATCACATAGAGAATCCAGAATCTTGAAATAATAATTTACCATAGACTCTGTACAATTCAAAATATCTGAATTTTTAGACTTGTGAATAGTGGAATTATCTACTCCATCCTCAGAAAAGTCATACAACTTGAATTTATTCCCACAGTTGCTGAGGCTCTTTTTATACACATTTCTTTAAATAACTAACTGCAAATGTAATAAGTCGTTGTGATTTTTTCCAAGGGGGAAAATAATGTCAGGACTTTAACTTACCACTGTCCAAGACTCACCAATAAAATCCTTATTTTTGTTTTCTAGAACTTCAGTACCAGCTCTTGTTAGAAGAAAAAGACTTCTCTTATTTTTTCTGCCATCAACTTAAATCCTTTGTTTATTCCAATTCTATAACCATTCTTGTTTTTTCAAACTATAATTGTATCAGTCAGACTTTATCAAATAAATGGCAAATTTTAACAAAGGTAATTAGAGACCTATGGAAGTTGAAATCCTGGAAAAGCTGATTAGAAAATGTCAAGAAGTCCTCCACCAAAATTTTTAACATGACACCAGAAAAGACACTTATGAGAAGCTGAACAAATAATTAATGAAAATATCAAGAATTTGGGAGATGAATTCTGAGAAGGTGGTGGTAGTGGCTGTATAGTGTTTGAGCATTTCCATATCTCCATCTAAAAGCAGACAGACAAAAAGCAAAGCCAAAAACTCACGGACAATATTTATACCAAATCTAGGTAGCTAGACATAAAAGAGAATTCTAAATTAAATGAAAGGGAAGACAGTCTACTAATAGGCACAAGACCTTGAAGAGGCAGAGGAAAGTAGCAGAAGCTATGAATGACCTAAGAATGTTGTTGTTGTTGTTAGGTGCCCTCGAGTCGGTATCCGACTCATAGCAACCCTCATAGTGTTTTCAATGGCTGACTGTTTTGGGATTGCCTTGGGAGTGGATTGCCAGGCCCTTCTCCCATTTTTGCGGTGCTGGGAATTGAACTCAGGACCTCAGAGACTGCAGCACAGCGCTCTACCAGCTGAGCTAAATCCCGGCCCCTACCTAAGAATAAAAGCATACAAAAAAAGTCAATATGATTTTATAGCAGCTGGAACTGGAAGAGGCATTGCCACTTCCAGTAATGGGTAAGTGCAAAAATCCTTCAGCAATGACTAAAGATGCTAAATAAGCTGATAGCCTGTGGAATATCAAAACTGACCAAGCAGGGTTACTTTACATATAGGGCCCCTCACTAAGGCAAATATCCTGAAAGTGTAATTAAAATTGGGCAAAAGGGGGGGGGTGTTAATAGAGAAAAATGGGAAATCTAAGATAAAAGATGAGGAGATAACAAAATTGTTTCATTTTAGAATGTAAACTGCCACATTTCTAAGTACTACATGGAAATCACAAGAAAAAAAAGGAGACTTTCTGAAGTTAAGAAAGATTATCTGGTATTATTTATTCTAAAATTTAAGAAAAACAGTTTAACATTGAAATGAGCATAAGCAAATACTAAAGTTATATCCCAGATGAAGACAAATTTATGGACAAAATAGCTTTACTATAAATAATGAAATCTTACCAGAAAGACTTAATCATAAAATAAATTAAAAATGTAAATGATACAAGCTTTTTCCACTTAAAAATAACTCTGGAAAAGATTAGAAATAAAAGAAAAAATTCTTTACACAAATGAAGAATAGTATGAATACAAACAAATATAAACTTAAGGAAATTAATGGTAAAATAAAATGAAAATAAGAAAATAAAGCATGATTTGGGAGAAAACAATATCAAAGATCAATAAAAAAGATCCACTGTATTAAAAATAATCCTCATTATGAAAGCCAAATATGGAAACAGAATAAATACTAAACATTATCATTCAAGAGACTTTCCCAGAGTCTTGTGCTTACATGCTTTGCAAGTGGTGGACCACTGAGTTTCATGAATAGCCCATTTTTTTTACTTTTTTTTACTTTTTTTTTTTTTCTTTTTGAGACAGGGTCTTACTAAATTACACAGACTACCTCTGTTCTCAAACTTGAGATCCTCCTGCTTCCACCTCCCCAGCCCCTGGGATTACAGGCATATGCCACTGCTCCTGACTCTCAAGAAACTGTCTTGAAATTGAGAAAACATCCCACATAACTTAGAATGCCCAAAATCCAACTCATATTCTAGTAAAATCAGTAGAGTTTGACAACAAAAATTTCTTTGGAGATTTAGAGAGAACCAATGGGTGATTCATGAACATAAGAGTATGTTATTATCATCAGACTTCTAACAGCAACGTAAAATGTGTCATAAAATAAATGCAGTCACACCGGGCATGGTGGCGCACATCTGTAATCCCAGCGGCTGGGGAGGCAGAGACAGGAGGATCGCAAGTTTGAGACCAGAGGCAGTCTGCATAATTTAGCGAGACCCTGTCTCAAAAAGTAAAAAAATGGGCTGAGGGTGCAGCTCAGGGGTCCAGCACTTGCAGAGCATGCAGGCGCAAGGCCCTGGGTTCAACCCCCAGTATTGCAAATAAATAAATAAATAAATAAATAAATAAATAAATAAATAAAATGTAGTCACATATTTAAGATACTGTAGGGAAACTGAGTCTTAAGGTAAATATAGGTGTAGATAGATAAATAGATAGATAGATAGATAGATAGATAGATAGATATAGATATTATATATCTCAATTTCAAGCACAAAAGTACAGCTAAATAAACATGTATTACCATATAAAAGTTCATAGATTATTATTTCCATAGAACTGACTGGAATATCTACTAGAGAACAGTCTGCAATCAACGTGACTGAAGATAATGATCTAAGGAGTGTTGATGAGAACTAAATATGTAGTTACTTGCCGAATTAAAAGTGAGAGAGCAGAGTAACAGCTATGTGCTCTGACAAAGTGTCCACAGTTATATGAATCAGCTGTCATCACTATAACCCCAAAACCTCCCCACACAAACTTGTAGAGGAAGAGCTTTATTGGGAGTTGTGAGTTCAAGAATCCGTCCATATTACTGGCAGGGCAGGCATGGTGGTGGAGCATTAGGGGATGTGGTACACAACCTCATGGCATGGTAGACCACAAAAAGAGAGAGAGAATGGAGTCTCAGGTCTGCGATGAGGTGGGAGACCTCAAAGGCCTGCCCCCAGGGACCTACTTCCACCAAAGGCCTGCCTCCATAAGCTCCATAACCTCCCAGCACAGTGCCACCAGCCGGGGGCCAAACAAGACCTTTAGGAGACAATTTAGGTCCAAACAATAACAACAGTCAACTGTGAACAATGGGTGGAGAATGTGGAAAGCTTGTGCAGTATTGGCAAGCAGATTTCTGACCCATGCAAGTGGTGGTACTATCAGTGACCTTCATTTGAAGGCTTTGTGAGTTTATTATTCTGCTAGGGCTGCCATGGGCTGGGATTTGGCTCACTGGTAGAGCGCTGCAGTCTCTGAGGTCCCGAGTTCAATTCCCAGCACCCCAAAAATGGGAGAAGGACCTGGCAATCCACTCCCAAGGCAATCCCGAAACAGTCAGCCATTGAAAACCCTATGAGGTTCACTATGAGTCGGATACCTACTCGATGGCACCTAACAACAACAGGGCTGCCATAACAATATACCACCAACTGACTGGCTTAAACAATAGAAAATCCTTTTCTCAAATTTTTGAAGGCTGGAAGTTCAAAATCAAGATGTCATCTGGATTAGTTTCAGGGGATTCTCTGTTATTGGCTTGCTGAAGGGCATCTTTCCCCTGTGTCCTCACAGGGCCTACTCTGTGTGCACATACAGATAAAGAAAGAGATTTATGGTATTTCTTCCTTTTCTTGTTAGGGCACCAGTCCTACATATTAAAGCCCTACTCTTACAACCTCATCTAACTATTACTAACTCCTTCTATGGGGCTGGGATTTAGCTGAATTGGTAGAGCGCTGCTCTGTAGTCTCTAAGGTCCTGAGTTCGATTCCCAGCACCCCAGAAGTGGGACAAGGATGTGGCAATCCACTCCCGAGGCAACGCATAAACAACCAACCATTAAAAACCCTATAAGGGTCGCTATGAGTCAGATATGACTAGGCGGCACCTAACAACAGCAACAACAATAACACCTCCTTCTATAATCACACAACTGTGGCATCTGGTCCCAGCTAATCTTGTGAACTAAGCAAGGTTGGGCCTGGTTAGTCCTTGGATTGGAGACCACCTGGGAATACTAGGTGCTATTGGCTTGGGAGAAGGACCCAGAAGCCCACGCCAGAAACAATCTGCCATTAAAAACCCTATGAATAACAGAGAAGCACTGACATAGTGCTCAGCATGGGATAGTGTTAGGTAGTGTTTTGTTCTGTTGTACACAGGATGTCTATGAGCTGGACCCAACTCCACAGCACCTAACAAGAACAACAAACTCCTTCCAGATCCTGTTCTAAATAGTCACATTGAGAAGGGTTCAACATATGAAATGCAAGGAGACACAATTCCATTCATAGTAAAGAGCATGACATACAATAAAGAAAACAATCAATCTTGAGATTTTTCTAAATTTTTTCATTTTTTGTATTCAAGTAAACCAGCATTTTCTGGAGACAACAAAATAGATACAATGTAATGTAGTTAACTTTAACCCCTACAATACTGAATTTAATTGAACACCATTACTGTCTACTTCTGTAGTATTTTCTTGACCCCTACATACCCATATAATACATCTGTCCTTTGAAAAGGCAAGAATATATTAATAGTCAAATAGCAATGAGCACTACCTCCAACAGTCAGAGTGCAAAAGTCATTCCCCACTGAATGAAATCAATCTAAAGCAAAGGCTCTTTCCAGGAATGATTCAGTAAATATACAAGCTTATGCAAAAATAACTTGTCATCTTCTTTAATATCAAAGAAGCTATCAAGAATTGCTAGAATTATGTGAAAAAGTTTCAGGCTAACATTAAAAGACACCCACTGGTCAAAGATTGGAAAATTTGAGCATCCACCTGGAAAACCATCGTAATGCTTTGAAAATCACCCAAACTTTAATGACTTTTTATTTTGGAGAATAATACAGGAACAGATTAATTACTTTAACAATCGGAAATAGAAGGGACTAGGTTTGAATGTCCTACCTTTTCTATGGGTTGTGATTTAGCTCAGTTGGTAGAACACCGCTCTGCAGTCTCTGAAGTCTTGAGTTCGATTCCCAGAACAGCAAAAACGGGAGGACATGGCATTCCACTCTTGAGGCAATCCCAAAATAATCAGCCACCTAACAACAACAATAACCTTTTCTATCTAAACTGGACCATTAGAAAACCAAATAGTTTAGAAGAAGTACCAGTTTACATATGTATTTCCAGTTTATTATTTTCCAAAAAAAAAAATATAGCTTCAACTTGAAATCCCAAAGACTTAATGAATCTGAGTTTCAATTGTCACCACAATAGAGACAAGCAGACATGAAGTGTCTCCTTACGACAGAGAACACTAGGGAAAGAACCTGTTTTGAACATGCCTCTGAAATTTTATGCCTATCTTCAGAGAAAACAATGAGTATAGATTCACCATGAACTGAACAATGAACATACAATCAGCAACATATACACTAGAAGAAATCTACAGGTTACACACCAGATTCTCTAATATACAGTTTGACCCAAACTCTATAAATACTAGCAGCTTCCAGCCTGTAGATCATAGAAGGGCTGAAGGGCAAGTATGTTGACTATTATAAATTTAAAAGACATGAATTTTTCAAAGGTTGGGAGGGGACATAATACAATAAGATACTGTCTATTATGTTATTTTTAGGTGCCATTGAGTCAGTATCTGACTCATAGCGACCTGACGTACAACAGGCAAAACACTATTGCCAGTGCTTCTCTGCTATTCATAGGGTTTTCAATGGTGGATTGATTTTTGGCAGTCCGTTGGCCAGGTCCTTTTCCCTACTGTCTATTATAAGTAGTCAAAATTAGTTCTTCAGAGAATAGATATGTACCCGTATCAGTTGTGTACTTCCAAAGCCTGATATCATTATTTGGCACATTAAGCCCTGAAAATATGTTTGTTTTGTGTGTGTATGTATGCATGTATACATATCTATGTCTGTGTAAGGGAGTAACTATATTTGTCTGTGTATTATTTTATTATTGGTGATGATTACTAGTAAATATTTCCTGAGTGAATCTTGATCATGTTGACAAAAAAAAAAAACAAAACCCAGAGATAAATATACACCTGTTTTAGTACGAGGAGCATTCGCTGTTGCTAAACGTAGCACTACATTTTCCCCAGATATTTCAGACCTATATTAAGACACTGAGACACTTAGGCCATGAGGAAAAACCAGGTTCCAACTGGCTATCTGAAAACATCAAACTGTACTACAGTGCAGATGCAGAGCTATGCAATATTAGGAAAGATTATAAAATAAGTAAGAATGAAGAGCTTCCGTTGAAAGAGAATTATCATTAGAAAAGTCCCCAGGGAGGCTCTCAGAGGTATTGCCCCATAAACCTCTGTTCACGACTATGTGAAAGGGGAAATTGAGAACTTAAAAATGGCTACATATTGCTTAGAAGATAGAAAAGCAGCTCTTTGGAAAAATCCAAGTTCATAGAAATTCCTAGTTCTTTTTAGTCTACTTGAATTCTTTTCAGTCCAATATAACAGATTTCACAGAGATTTGGGCCATTATCTTAATGATTTTAGAATATGTCCCTTGATCCCAGCCCATTAAATAGTCTTATTAACTACTGTTTCCATCAAGTAACCATCTCTAAACTGGATTGAGTGGCACAAGCCTATAATCCCACCACACAGGAAGCTGAGATAGGAGGATCACAAGTTTGAGGCTTGCGTGGACTACACAGTGAGACCCTATCTCAAAAAAAAAAAAAAAAAAAAAAACCTTCCCCTAAAAAAAAAGTCGCCAAACCTAGTAGTTAGCCCATTGAATTTGGAAAATTCTGGAGTGACCATTCTTTTTATAGGTACAAGTGAAACCCAGCCTTTCTTCATTATCAGAGCCTCATGAACTAGGGATTTCCAATATTATAATATAACCAGATGCTGTTTATTAAACAAAACAAAGCAAAACAAAATACTCAAATTTCCCACCCACAGCAGACACTGGTCAACTCACTATCTACCATATCTCAAAATTTCCCAAAAGTTATCACATGGACAGATGAAAATTATGATGTTAACCACAATAAATGACTTATGTAATTCATATATGTAGTTTTATATTAATATGTATATTTATGGCTAAGGTGTCAAATATGGATATTTCTAAATTAAATGTCAACCAAAAAGTGTTTCTGTTCATTTCCCAAGTTGTTGCAAAATTTAAATACAAGAATATATAAGAAAACAAAAATGAAAAATGAAATATTTAAAAATTGTTTAAAATTTTTTTCTTGAACTTTTGACTAACCAAGTCTTTGTTGTTGAGTTCATACTTAGTAAGGATATACAACTGTTACTAAAGCTATTCAGTTATGCAGTGGCAATCTCAGAATCATTAAACATCCCTCTGAGTCCACAAGTCATCTTCTCAAATGTAAAGCAATTTTTGCTCCTTATTATAATCCCTAAACCTAAAAGTAAGCCTTTTGAGATTTATTCTGTCAGTCATAGTATTGCTTTGCAAACATTAATGAATAGATATGAACACATACTACTGTCTAATAAACAGAACATCAATGGAGACCCCTTATGCTACGAAACTACTTGATACCTAGAGACCAAACAACAACAAAAACAAACAAGCCAAAATGATGTTGAATGGTCCTCCCTTACTTCTGAGCTCACAAATGATCATGAGAGAAGCCTCTGCTTGTATCATAAGGATGCCTGAGATAAACAATATTTTCTTTAGTATAAAAGTCAATATTATCACAATCCCTGGCACAAGGCAGATGCTGAATAAATGTTAAATAAATAAGCATATGGCTGAGTGCCATAGTGGACAGATGGAAAGCTGGCCTGTGGGATAGAAACTGAGGAAATACAACTTTTAAAACTCAAAAAATTGAAACAAAATGACTCATAATAATAGAGAAGGTACACTGCCTTCTATGTCTCCAGACTGGTGATCTAGAATCATGTTATCTAAGTTGATTGAAATTGGAGCATGAATCATAATGCTTATATATAAAATTCACTTATTAATTGTTAGTAAAATGCTCTTTTGATACATGCACTTGGCACATTCTCTAAAAATACCTTTTAAAAAGTATAATATAAATCTAAATAAGATAAAAATTAATTCAAACATTTAATTTCCAAAATGCATGTGTTATGTTGCCCAGTCTGGGGTATATGCATTCTGTATTAGAGGTACAAATCTAGGCAGTGAATTTGAAGATTAGACTCTTTTCTTGCCTCCTCAAAATAAGCAAAATCCTCTAGTAAGCCAAGGATAATCATGAAGGAAGCAAATTTTTTTGTCCTAGGACACTGAACAATTCACACCGTAGTCCAATTAATTAAACAAGAATTCTTAATACTTCTATTTATCATAGATTCCTTTGACAGTCTAATAGTTTATGGACTTCCTCAGAATGATTATTTAAATGCATGAAATAAAATATATAAGACTATAAAAAGTAATTATATTGAATAGTTACTAAATTTTTAAATGCAATCTAGTAAAATAATATATGTACTTCTTGATTAAATCATTAAATAATATCTTATGCTGGTTATAATAAATACCATAATTTTAAAGTAGAGATATTTCAGGATTTTCTGAAACAATTGCAAGTATATATAAAGGATATCCGATTGATACTGTTGAAACTACTGTGGGTTTTCACCAAAATTTATGAGCTACCAGAAGGTAAATTTTCTGTTAGAGGTTAGTAAAAGTAAATATGTATTTTGTTCCCCTCTTTTCCACAGATCTTCTAAATTATATTCATAGACATATAAGGGGTGTTCAGCACTCAAGTTAAAAAACCTCTGAAGTAGTCAGGCACGGTGACTCACAGCTATAATCCCAGCAATTGAGGAGGTTGAGGCAGGAGGATAGCAAGTGTAAGGCCAGAGGGAGCCTGCACAATTTAGTGAGACCCGGCCTCAAAATAAAAACAAAATACAAAAAGGAACTGGGGTGCAGCTCAGTGGTAGAACACTTGCTTAGCATGTGCAAGTCCCTGGGTTCCACCTCTAATAATGAAAATAAGTAAAAATAATTTTAAAAACTCTCTGAAGTATAATAATTTAGTGAGGTCTCTATTTCTTTAAGAGAAAAAGGGCAATCTTAATCAGTTTATTTATCATTTCACATATTTATGAGAGTCGTTATGTCTATAACATTAAAAAGTGTTATATTTATTTTAGGTATGCTCAATTCCTAAAATAGCAAATGAAATTAATAATACTAATAATCATGTTATGATATTAATATTTCATGTACATATGGTAGGGGAAAATTTACTATTATGGTATAGTTCTAATATTCATAACAAAGAAAAGAAAAACTCAAGTGGGTAGGCAGTATATTTAAGGAATTATAAATGCAATTTTCTTTTCAAAAATTTCAATTATTGAGCCGGGTACAGTGGCACATGCCTGTAATCCCAGCGGCTTGGGAGGCAGAGGCAGGAAAATTGCAAGTTCGAGACCAGAGGAAATCTGCATAATTTAGCGAGACCCTGTCTCAAAAAAGTAAGAAAATGGGCTGAGGATGCAGTTCAGTGGTCCAGCACTTGCAGAGCATGCAAGCGCGAGGCCCTGGCCTCAACCCTCAGTACCACACACACAAAAAAATTCAATTATTCATTCTAATCTCTTTCTTCCTTGAATATCATTTTTCTTTACCCAACTTAAGTTTTATTACATTTCTAAATATATATTATTCAAAGCTGAAATTGGACTATTGGTTCTAATTAATCATGGAGGATCACAGAACTTTCTACAATGATATTATTAATCAACTTATCTATTGATGCTCCTAACAATGTAAAAAGACTAGTACATTATCTTTTGTGAACAATGAAAGGACCAAAGAAAATGATTATGTAATACTTTCTCTAATATTATTACATTATTTATTACTTTGAGGGTTTCTATATTAAGGTCAAAAATATATTTAAATTGCATATAAATCTCTTAGTATCAGGAGAAATGCAATTATACAACGGAGTTTTAAAGTATTAACTTAGTTATCTTAAGCAAATTAATTAGCCTTCCAGGCATACAGTTTTCTCCTTTGCAAAATGGAAAAAAGAAAAATCACCTCACAATTTTATTCTGGCCATCAACATTAGTGAAATTTCCGTACATTGTTACCTACTCTATCACTCTTGTTCATTCTGCCATGATTAACTAATATAATTCATTTACTCATTTAACAAATATGTTTCTCATAGAGAGGACTAGTTCCAACAAAAACACGTTCCTATAAAAAGAGCCAGCCTGATTCTTTCCTGGTCTCTTGCTTCTTCCCTCACCAGGTGATCTCTTCTGCACATACTCCCACCATTGCAATGCCATCTGTCCTAACACCATCTCCAATCTAGCAGATGCTCATGAATCTCCAGAACTGTGAACTAAATAAACCTACTTTTCTTGATAATATACCCAACATCAAATATTTTGTTAGAGCAATACAAAAATGTATGAAGATATAGCATATAAAATATAAATCTCCTAAATCTAATTCCTTTTTTTAATTGATTAACCAGGATGCACAAAAAGAAAGAAACCTTTTTTTCTATGTGAAACTCATCAATGCCAATTATTACTTAGCATGTGTTTTAACCAATGTCACTAACACATGAATTATTTAATTGGTATTATTTTTTTTTTTTTCAGTACTGGGGGTTGAACCCAGGGCCTGGTGCTTGCATGCCTTGCAAGTGCTGGACCACTGAGCTACATGCCCAGGCCATTATTTTTTTTTTTTACTTTTTCTGAGATAGGGTCTCGAACTTGCAATCCTCCTGCCTCCGCCTCTTGAGTTGCTGGGATTGCAGGTGTGCATCACCATGCCCAGCTGGTATTATCTTTTTCATAGAAAGACAATTCATAAAGTTATTTTCTTTCTAGGGCAGGAGCAATAAGGGCATATAGCTCTGTGTAAACAACATTTTAACAAAGGACCAATACATAATGTATATTCCAAATGCTGAAACTTTGTGTTCAAATTGAGTTACTATTAGGTTAGCAATCTATATACCCTAGGGTCATCTTTATTTTCCCTCTAAGACATCCTCAGACATCAGCAGAGACATGCAACCTACATACATTTTGTACTGACATTCTAGGACCTCAAAACACCTTGACAGAACTTTCCAAGGTTTCAAGAAACTCCTTTCTACTTAATTTGTAAATTTTAAACCCACAAAAATTGGCTGATTTTTTACTCTGTTTAAAACTCAATAATAGAGATTTCCATACTGTGATCAAAATATGTCTGATATGATGTGATATATGATATATATGATATGTTTCCTCTGAAAACTCTTGCTGAAATTTAATGTCTATTGTACAGTATTAAGGGGATGAAGTCTTAATCTAACTATGGTATTTACAGGTTGGGCTTTGAGGAGATGATTAGGATTAGATAAGGTCATTGAAGTGGAGCCTCCATAATTGAATACTGGTGGGTTTATAAGAAGAGGGACGGAAAACAGAACAAACATACACAACTAAGTACCCTCTATCTCTCACTAGATGATACCCTGTGTCACATTTGGACTCTGCCTACCAAGAAAGCCATAGCACATGCAGCCCCTTAACCTTGGGCCAGAACTGTGAGCCAAATAAACTTTTCTGCATAACCTACTCAGTATGAAATGTTGTATTATTAGGAACAGAAAATAGGAAAAGGACTTGGCAATCCACTCCCAAAGCAATCCCGAAACAATCAGCCATTGAAAACCCTATGAGGTTTGCTATGAGTCGCACCTGAATCTACAGCACCTAACAACAACAACAACAACAACAACAACAGGAACAGAAAATGGATGAGGATAATATTTTATCCTTGTGATAAGTATCTTGTTCAGTTATTATCAAATACCTGCTATGAAAAAGTAAAAAATAAAATGCTTTGAAACTATGTGAACTGGAGTAATTATTTAACTTCTCTGGACCCAGATATTATTATCATACCTGCCTTATAGTGAGGAAACTAAAAGAAATAATAACTTGAAATGATACAATATAGTACAGATACTTTATAAATTTTAAGTCAAAATGTAAAATGCAGGATTATTAGATGATTATGAAAGAAAATTATATTTTCTGACCCCCATTAGTAAGATCTTAAAAGTGCAGTATGACCTTGTTGTTGTTGTTGTTGTTAGGTGCCATCGAGTTGGTATCCAACTCATAGTGACCCTCATAGAGTTTTCAATGGCTGACTGTTTCGGAATTGCCTTGGGAGTGGATTGCCAGGTCTTTCTCCCATTTTTACGGTGCTGGGAATTGAACTCAAGACCTCAGAGACTGCAGCACAGCTCTACCAACTGAGCTAAATCCCAGCCCAGAGTATGACCTTACTTTACATTCATTAAAAGGACCAAAATTTACACGGATAAATAGAATATTCACAGCTCTTTTCTTTTTCAATTCTTCA
The DNA here is from genome assembly GCA_007922755.1 of Pedetes capensis. Classification (NCBI taxonomy): domain Eukaryota; kingdom Metazoa; phylum Chordata; class Mammalia; order Rodentia; family Pedetidae; genus Pedetes; species Pedetes capensis. Next base: position 4,178 of record VMDO01014521.1, on the reverse strand, counting down.
TTGGTCAGTAGGTCATTTCAACATAGAAGACAATGGAAAATGAAACAATTGCATCTGTCACAAAGAATCAATGAGGCAGAAATTGGGCTTAAACTAGGATCAAGCTGGTAGTCCCCACTGCATATTATTCCAACTTCCATTAACACACATATAAAAAGCAGAAAAATTGTGAAAACGTCCAGTGCAGGAAAAATATGACTGACAATTGCTAGAATACAGGAAAATTTTCCTCTAGCTAAAATCTTGAACGAATTGGTTTGAAAAATAGCAGATAGCATTCTGTGCTAGGCTACAATTGTATGAATTCCTGCAAATAGATAGGAGGTATTTACTGTCTTCTCCTTTATCTACTTCTCTCATTAAAAACTATAGAAACTGAATAAATAAATTGCAGACCAAGTTGTGCAGAATTTTGGGAAGCTATCACTTTTTTGGTATGAGTGCTATTTTTAGAAATCCAAAGGCCGATTCTCAATTCTTTTTTCAGTGAAGCCCTTTCTTTGTCCAAAGAAACAGCCACTTTCAGAAAGCTTAACAGAACTGGAGCACACTTGACTAAGGGCAAACCATTTCATTCTGGAGACAAACTCCTACTAGTTACCAGAAAAATTATCTGGGAACCTGTTTCCCAGCAAAGTCACCTGCAGGAAACCGGGAAATACAGATCCCTCTTCGCTATCTGCAGAGGTTCAGAATTCAGTCTATTTGAAAAAGCACCATAATCCTCATATTTCAACATGTTGTCCGAATGACTCCAGTAACAGCCCTGCACTGATTTAAGGCCCATGGCAGATATGTCCAACATACTTTTCTTTTGTTATTATGGGCTGTAAAATCACAATATCACATTCTATGTCCTTTTCATCTGTCACAAAATAGTTTATTTTGACAATAAAAATTGGGTTCACTGTAGTGATTCCCCTAGATACTTTGTCTACTTTGTCACCAAAGAAATTTTTAGCAGTGTAAATGGGGAATTTTTCAAAACAGTATTAAACAAGATATAATTTCTCTCTTTCCTATATAGTTGAAAGTTCACTATTGTGCCATCATTTTACAGCTCAGCTTTGTGGTGTCTCCTTTTGTGGACACAGTCACATTCTCTATTTAGTTTTACTCCAACTTTCACTTCAAACATGTTCTTTTCTATACAATGGTCTACTCTGCTGACACACAGTGATGCCTTCCTTGATACTATTAAAATATCTTTTTAAAGTAAGGTAGGTCTTTTCAATGTAGACTCCAATTATATCTCACAATTCAGCAAATATCAGTGATACATTTAAGATTTTTCTTTACATCCTTGTGATAAAATTTTGTATTGAATTTATTGTCCTTCATATTTGATTAGGTAAGTCTATGGCTTTTCTAAGATCCATTCTAATATGATTGCTCTGAGAGAATTTCAAAGACGTATATTCTTTTGAATAAGAATAGAAGTGAGTAAATTTGGGAAATTAATATTTAACAAGAAAGCAATTGTGATTATCATCTGTCAACCTGTCATAGGAAAACTGCCTTTTGACTTTTATCTGTGGACATTATCTTTGCTACAAAATCAAATTAATCTTGAAGAAGAATTGCAAGTTGTTGGATTTTTCAAATTATATCATATCTCTCATGCTATTATAGTAGAAATTCAATAGAATTGACACCATATCAACCAACTTATGAAGCACAAATTAATGAATGAGAATAATTTTCAATAATATCAAGAAATCACTGAATTTAGCAAATGTTGACTGTAAGATGAGATTTCAAAATCTAGACTGTACAGACCTGCTAAAGTTTAAATTTAATGTATGATTAATTAATAGCATTGTGTTTTATAAAAAAACAAGAATAATTTTTAACACATGGCAAGATTTGACTTTTTACAGTAAAGCCATCTCACAATACATAACTTACTTTCAATTCAAGTAAAATATTTGAAAGAAATATTACTGAATTGAAATATTTCAGATTACATACAGAGTTATGACTCAGAAGAAATATTGCTGATGAATTTTAATGAGGACACTAATACTTATCCACTTATCTGAGTGTTTTTCCTTTTGAAGTATTCATTTAAGGAGGCTATTTATATATTCTAACAGAGATATTACTCAGAATATTTAGGTAACTTCTTAGGAATTGCATTTTGTGCCTATAGCATGTATTTAGATGTCCATAATGGTGAAAAATATCTTTCCATTGAGAGCAGATTTGATCTTTAAAATATCTTAGAGTCATCTAGAAGCAAGTATTAGGAATAAATTTGATGATTAGGATGAATGTTGGCTTCTAAGTCACAGATAAATCTGAAGTAATGAAAACTTATTTGTCTGCACAGTTTACAACATGTTTTTATGGAAATTCTAGCTCCAAAAGTTACACAATAATTTTGGGAAAGGGTAGCATTTTTTAAATAAGTATGTAGACTCTTCATTAGATTTCCCAGAAGTATTACTAGAATATTTAAAAATCAATCATATTACCAAAGAATCAAGTATTTACCTTCTGATATGATGCTTGACATGTACCAGGAAGAAAATGCTACTGGATTTAATAAAAGGACACAATCATTAATCAAAAATGCCTATTATAAGAAAAATAATTTAAGTAAGCCACAGAATTTAAAGGATACTTTCTAAAGTTACCAATAATATCTATACTTATTTATACTTTTATTCATACTACCTATAGTTATATCTTCATAGTAGTATATTTTTCCTACTTGAAAAATGTAATGAGAAAATTAGAAATATGTTTTTTAAATGTTATTATGAGCCACATGAATGCTTACTCATTTGCACTTATGTAAACCTGCATTTAACCTCCTAGATTCTTTGGCTAAAGAAAACCAGTTAAAATTTATTTAAACCCTGCTCTAAAGTTTAAATATTCTCCAAAATCTGTCATACCTGCCCTCTTATGCAATTAAACCTTTCTTAAGTCCTTAATCCCAAAGCATGGGCATTTTTGTCCGTTAACCTTTTTCTTTCCATTGAATATGAGTTTTCTTCTCCACCTGGACACTTCTACTCATCTTTCAAGTTTTAGATCTACTATTATTTCCTCTGTGAATTTATAACAAAATCACACAGTCATCTTCAATATCTTCTTCTCTAAAATCTCACAAGCATATATATATATATATATATATATATATATATATATATATATTTTCCACTTACCACAATACCTTTGCTTACATGTATGCTGTTCTCCTTACCTGGGTTGAAACCTATTCTTTACCTTTCCAACTTTGTATCCTAACCATCAACATGGTGTTTACCATATAGTAGGAGGTCAACAAATATCTGAAGGATTAGTAAATCAAACTTTCTTTCAATAATGTTCTCAAACCTGAAATATATATCAAATATTCATTTTGCCATTCCAGTTTGGGGCTGGGATTTAACTCAGTTGGTAGAGCACTGCTCTGCAGTCTCTGAGGCTCTGAGTTTGATTCCCAGCACCACAAAATGGGAGAAGGACGTGGCAACCCACTCCCAAGGCAATCCCGATACAATCAGCCATTGAAAACTCTATGGGGGTGGCTATGTGTCGGACTCCACTCAACAGCACCTAACAACAACAACATTCCAGTTAGCATTGTTCACAATGAAAAAGAAAATACTAACAAGCCACAGGGAAATTATTCTAAGTATATGTACATTTTGGAATATTATTTGGTTTAATATTACTATTATAAACATAATTGCTTAAATAATTTATAATTCTTAAAATATTATACTGTTGGGTAATTGGTTCCTTAATGACTTTCACTAGTCACTGATTCATTCAACAACTATTGATTAGAAATATATTTATGTTATATATACTAATTTAGGCTTTAAGGAAAGGTTTTTTTTTTCCTTTAAAAAAATCACTTGAATATCAATTCATTTAGCTTCTTTGGTCATTTTATATTTTACTCTACATTGAAATACATGAGCAGAAAAGTGAATCTGTAAGCATATTTAATTCCAGAGATTTGTCAGATAGTTAATTGAGAAGGGAGATGAAAATTATCTTCTTAACTTTTTGTTGTATAGAAATAGTGAATTTTTTTTCATGCACTCCCTGAGTTAATGTTCCTTTAACTCTGTGTTCCCATTTTGAGTTTAAGGACACTTTATTTTATCACTGAAGCCAAAACTCTCTACAAGTTAGTGGGACAGGATATTTCCATT
>VMDO01014520.1:17139-54395 GCA_007922755.1 Pedetes capensis | reverse complement strand
GTTACAAAACTGTATGGCTATTACCTGAGATATCTGCCATTAATTCTTTATTTTTTAAATTTTAGTGAATTTATTTTTTATTATAAAAGATATAAATATAAATTCAAAGCAAAGAAATCCCCAAATGTTTTATCAATACAGTACAACAGTTTCATTGTGGCTGTCTAGTGGGCAATATATAATCATAACATGAGCAACACCTGAATATTTTTATTCTCTGCAGAACTTATCACAGTGTTTTAGACATTGTACGTTTTGAAAAAAACATTAAATAGAAGAATAAATAAATGCATCCTTATATGAACATTATTAAATTGTACAATGATTTTCTTTTAAATAAATGCCTGAATGTAAACCTGATTGGTTTACTTGCATTGAGGAATGAGTATAGAAAGAGTACTAGTAAAGTGGGCAGGGTTTAGCTGAGTTGGTACAGTGCCGCTCTGCACCCTCTGAGGTCCCTAGTTTGATCCTCAGCACCCCAAAAATGGGAGAAGGACTTGGGAACCCACTCTTGAAACATTTCCAAAAGACATCAAAAACCCTATGACTATCAGAGAAGCAATGAGACAGTGCTGGGCATGGTGCAGTGTCAGGAGTGTTTCGTTCTGTTGTACACAAGTCTCTATGAGTTGGACCCAACTTGGCGTCACTTAACAACTACACTACCACCAGTAAAGGAGAGAGAAGATGCTTTAGATGGTAAGGTTGAGAAGAATCAGGATTCAGGAATCCAGAGAAAGCCAGAGGTCTAGGGTCTGAAGGCCAAGAACAGTAGGTCAGAAGGAGTTATGGTCTGAGACCAGGGAACAAGCTTTAAAAGGTATCAGGTCTTTGAGGAGCTGGACAGGCTTTTTTAGGCTCCTATATTTATTCCCACAGCCCACCTTTTCTGGATTAATGGTTCATCCATTTCTGTTCTGGAGTAAGTACTATTTATTTGTAGCCTCCCTGAGAACAAATTTCCCATGATTAGAATATCTGCATACACAGATTGCAGCTTTTATACTAAGTACAAACATCCCTCAATATCTATAGGAAATTGATTCTAGGTCTTTGCGCAGACACCAAAATTGGTGGACATCCAAGTTCTTTATATAAAATGGCATAGTATTTGCATATACCCTACACATATCATTTTGTATACTTTCAGTCATCTCTGTATTATTTATGATACCTTGTTGTTGTTGTTAGGTGCCGTCGAGTCGGTATCCGACTCATAGCGACCCTCATAGGGTTTTCAATGGCTGAGTGCTTTGGGATTGCCTTGGGAGTGGATTGCCAGGCCCTTCTCCCATTTTTGCGGTGCTGGGAATTGAACTCAGGACCTCAGAGACTGCAGCACAGCGCTTTACCCACTGAGCTAAATCCCAGCCCCTTTATGATACCTAATGTGATATAAATGCTATGTAAATAGTTATGGTATTATACTGTTAGAGAATGACAATAAAATAATCTGTTTATATTCAGCAAAGATGCAGTTTCGTTCAAATATTTATGATCTTTGATTATTTGTTGTTGTTGTTGTTAGGTGCCATTGAGTAGGTATCTGACTCATAGTGACCCTAAGTACAACAGACAAAACATTATTATTCGTGCTTTTCTGTCAGTCATAGGGGTTTCAATGGCAGATGATTTTTTTGGGAGTGGGTTGCCAGGTCCTTCTCCCAACCCTACAGCATCTGGTGTTACCAGGCGGTCTCCCATGTTTGGCTTCTGAGATCTGAAGGTATCCACTCCATAGTGGTATGGCTGCAAGCTGTGATTATTTAAAATTACAGGTATGGAATGCATAGATATATAGGGCTGACTGTGTTTGCATTACATCATGGAAAAATTAAGATTTTTATAAATTGATAGAGAATCTTATCTACACATGGAGTAATTCAGAAAATATAAGAAAACAATATGACCCACAGAGTAAACTCTTCCTATAATAGTAACTATATGGAGGCAGGGTTGCAGTTTAGCTCAGTTGGTAGAGTGCTGCTTTGCACTCTCTGAGGCCCTGGGTTCTATCTCCAGCACTGTAAAAATGAGAGAAGGACCTGGCAGCCCATTTCCAAACCAATCCTGAAACAGTCTGCTGTTGAAAACCCTATGAATAGCAGAGAAGCATTGACCTAGTGACAGGCATGGCACAGCATTGGGGAGTGTTTTGTTCTGTTGTACATAGGGTCATTATGAATTGGACCCTACATGACAGCACCTAACAACAAACAACAAAAAATATGGAGGCTAGTCATATGATCTTCTTTACTGATAAAAAGCCAATACTCCTTAGAGACTAAAATGTTACAACTTGGGCATACATAAAAATTGGTCATAAGAAAATTTTCTTTATGATGAATTAAGTTTCAAGATCATGCTTTATTAATATTAATTGCATGCCAGGGCAGGAAGACAGGAAGGCAGAGTGCAGAGATATGTTTCCCGTAGGCATTAAGGATTTAGTAGTGAACTAACTACTAAAACAATAAATACAAACACAATACAGCTACTGGCAAGCACCTATGGTGGGCATGTTCTTTAAACATTTAAATGAGTGAATGGGGATGCTGCCACGAAGGAAACTCTTATGCTGAGCAGGGTCACCAGTCACCTGAGCAGCACAAGTGTCGACAGAGCAACTGGGTCACAATACTGGGCAACACTGTGCTGTGTTTTGTGGTTTCTGGTGTTTCTAAACTGTTCCCAACTGTTTTCTAGCTTACATGTATCTGGAAATAAGAAAAATTTAAAAAGGTTCCTTTGTGCTTGAGGTAGTCACTCTGAAGTCATCCTTCCTATTCTCCAACTAACCTTTGTTTCTTCCTCCTCCTTCTCCTCCTCCTCCTCCTCCTCCCCCTCCTTCTCTTCTATTTCTTCTTCTCCTTCTCCTTCTCTTTCCTCCTCCTCCTTCTTCTTCTTTCTTCTTCTTCCTTCTTCTTTTCCTTCTTTGTCTTCATCTTTTCTTAGCTCTGCTTAGGATGAGTAAAAAGAATCCTTCTGAATCTAAAACAGAGATTATTAGCAAACTTGAGAAAACACAGGAGCTATGAACTAATGAAAAATGTTTGCCAGTGTTCTAGGACCTTGCTATAAAAACATGGTCTCCAGTACAGCAGCAATGGGCATCATCAATTCAGATCTGAGTATCAGGCCAGTGTCTTATTGACTTAGATCTTTCATTTGAACAGATCCTCAGATGATTCTAGTGTGCATTGCTGGTGGAGAAGTTTGGACTTAGAGCTTATAAAAGATGTGATTTATGTTCACATATGTTATTCCCTAAGTCTGGAAATTGGGGCCATATCAAAGGCACTAAATGATCTACAGTTTACACTGTTAGAATGAATAAAGAATCTCAGTAGTCATGTGGTCCAAACTCTGGATTTATACTGAGGCCCATAGGCACTTTAACACCAGCTGCTAAAACAAGCTGACAGACATAAATTCTACTTCAAAAATAATTCTGAAATAGATAAGAAGTTTTGTATCATCCTGATTACTGCATAATAATTTGTCTTATTAATCTTAACCCTGAACATGAGAAACTGGTTGAAGGAGAGATACCAAGTATTGAGAAGATTCTAAGGCACGAAGTTGGAAGAAGTTTCCATGTCCCAAGAAATACACTGGTTCTGAGATATGGACTAAGTTCATGTCCAAGACCTTTCATTACAATACTGAAGTCTAGGTATGCACCTGTCATAAAATCAAAATGCCAAAATGAGATGGTGTATATGAAACGACCTTGTAGACTCTGAAGAGCTACACATGCTAAAATGCTAGATTTTGGGAGTTTGTAATTATGATAACTGCTGTACTTTTTAATAATTATAACTATTAGTATTATCATTATTGTTACTATTTCTACTGAAGTTAGTGATACAACTATTGTATTATTAAAATACAGCAAAATTCTTTGTTAATAGAATAAATACTTTAAAATATATTTTGCAGTGTCTAGGTATGGACATTTAAAGAAGCTCTTTGAACTTTATATGTGTCATTTTTCATCACTACAGAGAAATTTGAGAGAAGGACCCAGCAGCCCACTCCCAAAACAATCAACCATTGAAAACCTAAGAAGAGCAGAGAAGCACTGACAATGGTACCAGGTATGGCACAGTATTGGGTAGTGTTTCATTATGTTGTACATAGGGTTGCTATGAGTCAGACCTGACTCGAGGGCACCTAATAATGACAGCAACTCTGAGAAACTCACAATGCCTTCAATATAAATTCTGTCTTAGCTTAGATTTCTTTAGGAGTAAGAGTTGGTCCCAGTATAAGTAGTTATACTTACACACTGCACGGGCCAAGTGTAAAGAACATTAGAACAGAAACAGGAAATCAATATAAGGAAGGCAGCTAATAAGGATGGCACTATTCACCCATCTACCATAGGAGATGTCTACAGCATGCTTAATCTGGTAGGGAAGTGGCTTATAAATATGGGGATGGAAGCAGAGGTAAGAGTGATGTGGCCATAAACCAAGAAGTATGGGCAGCCTCTAGAAGTTCAAAAAGGCAAGAAGAGAATTTCCCTCTAGAGTTTTCAGAAATAATGTAATCCTACTGACACCTAGAATGTAGCCATTCACATCTAGAGATATAATGTAATAAATAAATGTTGGACTTAGTCCCTATAGTTGACAATTGGAAGTTAGACAAGAAAAAGCTAAAGGACAAGAATGGAGAGGTATTGACTATCCGATGCAAGGATAAATACAATTTCTAAAGCAAACCTCTTGCTTAGTGTCTATTATAATGGGTGCATACTGTTCTATAAGCTCCAGATCAAATATCCTTCTCTTTACTGAAATCTTCCTATTTACCACAGGCAGAATTGACTTCATTATGCTATGTGCACACCTCATTGGAATACTATTAAATTTTGATTTTGTTATTTATTTGCATGCTTACAATTATCATTGAATTAACAGTTCTTGAGATTAAGAACCATGTTGAGTTCATTCAATATACCAATGTATAACACAGTATGTATGACAGTTTATGGTCATAAGAAATATTTGTTTAATGAGTAAACTTTTATTGTTTTAAATTTAGTTCTCATCTCAGCAATTACATTTTACAATTATTTCACACCTGATAAAAACTCATGTGTCTGTAGCCATACTACCCTGGAGTCCAAGGTTGGGTCTGATTAGCCTTTCGATGGGAGATCATCTGGGAATACCAGGTGCTTTAGGCTTGGGAGAAGGACCTGATAGCTCACTCATGAAGCAATCAGCCATTGAAAAGTCTATGAAGAACAAAGAAGCACTGACATAGTGCTGGGCATGGCATAGTGTTTGGGAGTGTTTAATTCTGTTCTGCATTGGGTCACTATGAGTCAGACTCGACTTGATAACACCTAATAACAAACTCATATATATCCTTAATATCTTTTTTCTAAGGATTCTAGATATTTGTCTTGTTTTCACATCAGCAACTTCACCAAGAAGTATTTCCCCAAATAGAAAGTTCTTTGGATGACCCACATCATCCCTATTAAGGAGCTATTCCCATTAGTCTCACAGTACTTCTTGCCCCTGGAAGGTGACACTGGGATATAAACACCAAAATATTAGAGCTTAGAAACATTTTTTAAAATATCCTAAACATCTGTAAAAACTAAGAGTATCTGTATGAGACGGTTATTTGTTCATGTATTGGAAGAAATACAGAGTTTCTGCCAGTAGGCAGGCTAGCAGAATACAAGAAAGTAAACACTTTATTCTTTGTTTCTACAACATTTGTAACCTCTACAAAGCAGAGAACAGCTGTTACACTGGCAGTCTGCAGTATATTTTGGGCAAATAGGGCAGAAGGGTGACTAATGTGCAATGTGATGGCATTATAAGTGCCTCACTAGAGTGTAATTATCAGTATAGTTCCCACATGCTTAGTTTATGATTAGGTTAATCAGTTCCTCAGCTAATTTCATTCTATGTCTTCCTCTTGTAAACTTGAATACTTTATTCTTTTGCTGGGGACTCTAGTCACAGATTTTATTTCCACTTGTCCCTTGGCTAAATTTAATATCACTGTTGATACAAGTTGCAGTTTTCTTTGAGTCATGTTTAATCCTACAGACCAATCTCCAAACTGAGTCACTGTGCAAAATTCAAACAATGCAGAATTCCCTAAATGTGATGCATCTTAGCAACCAACAGCCTCTCAAGGGAGTACACCTTTGTTGTTGTTGTTGTTGTTGTTGTTGTTATTTCTTTTCTTACTGACCCCTGTTGTTTACTGTTATTGGGCCATTATTGGAGGAGATGGTGTTAAGTCTTCACACCAGAGTGGCCAACACATAGACAACTTACGAAGCACTACAGGAGAATGACTTTGGGAGCATCCCATCAGCTATGACCTAACATTAGAAAGGCAATCAAAGCAGCACCTTCAAGATCTATTTATTTGATTTTCCTATTTCTATTTGGAAAAAAAATCTAAATTTTCTTCTTCTTCTTTCACCACAAAATTGATCATTTCCCTCCCTTACAAAAAAAATTCTAATGAATTCCTATGGTTCCAGATGTACTCACAGTGGACAAACCCTATGGCATCCTCACTGATCCCCACCAATTGGTGCTCTTCCCTTATACTACTCCCTTCCTTTACATGTGGGCAGAATCCATAATTTGATCCAAGGCAACAGAACATGATAGAAGTGATGGCAAAGCATTTCTAAAACTATGTCATATTTTGTTAGAATAATCACTGTAGCATCTCTTTTTGGTGAAGTAAGTGGTCATAACAGTGCTAGCTACAAGGTGAGAAATTGTAGTGAGTTTCTTGCTAGGAGCTAAAGATGGCTTCCATCCAGCAGTTAGCAAAAGCAATCCTATCATTGAAGGGAACCGAATACTGCCAATAACTCTGTGAGTAGGAAAAGTATTCTTCTTTGATTGAGCTTCCAAATGACATTACAGCTGGCCAAACTTATCAGCAGCTAGTGAGACCTTAAATAGAAAATTCAGTGAAGCTGTGCCCAGATACCTAATGCACAAAAATATAAGATAATAAATGTGGCTTTTTTTGAAGAACTAATGTTGTGGTAATTTATTTCATAGCCATAGAAAATCAATATAACAATAAAAGGTTTATGTCATTTAGTTACCTTTTTGCCTGCAGCTGTAGCACTGTTTTGTTGGATCCCCTTAGATCTCAGAGGGTAAGCAGGGTCAGGCCTGGTTAGTACTTAGATGGCAGACTGCCTAGGAACACCAGGTGTTATAGGCTTGGGAGAAAGACCCAGCAGCCCACTCCTGAAATAGTCAACTATTGAAAACCTTATCAATAGCCAAGAAGGACTGACAATAGTATTTTGCCTGTTACATGTAGGGTCACTATGAGTCACACACCAGCTCAATAGCACCTAACAAGTTACTTTTTTAGATTTTTCCTACATTTATGTATGTATTGTAAATTCCTGTCACACAATGCTATTCTCTAAATATCTAGACTTCTTGTCTGCAAAGTGTGAATATTAAGTAACTCACTTTTGAATAATTATCTTCCCTGTAATGGGGAATAATTATATCTTTAAAAGATTTTGTGAATATTGAATTACATAACACAAGGGAGCACCTACTATAATTTTTGTAACACTGTAGGCATTCAGTGAACATTAATTTCCCTTCCTTTTAACATTTCTTCTCTTTTTAAGCAATCATTTTGACTTCCAGTGTCAGCTTGTGCAATTCTTTCTTTCTGAAATGGTCTTCACACTCATCCCTATGAGCACCTGAGCACCTTCTGCTCCTTTAAAGTCCAGTTCTGGGTTCATGTCATGAAACATTTCCCAACAGCAATAGTTATTTCACTCTATCATTTCCCATTTAATACTAAAAATGTAATAAAAGCTTCAACTAGGGTACAAAGTCCTTACAATGATGCTTCTAAAGGACAAAAGCAGTAGACAGTTTATGTAAACAGTTGAGTTTACAGTAAATGATATTTACACAGAAATATGATTTTACTCCCTAGTCTCCTGTCACATAGTATTGTCACTGGTTTGCAGTGTAGGTGAGATGCTGGGTGCAGGGTCTACTGTGGTGAAACCTCTGTAACATGCTACTTCTTTTTAAAACTGTTAAAAGACATTTATTTACATTTTTCTCCTTTATTAGTAAATGATGATGGGGTACAAAGCAATACAGCAATGGCTTTTTCCATTGTGCATCCTTTACATCACTTCTGGCAACACTTTCATCAACCAACAAAGTTTATGGAGACTTATGGCTAGTTTGTGGTTAAACTTTGATACTTATTTGGGTTATCTTCCCCTATTTTTCCAACATACTCATGGACTTGTGCTATTTACATTGAGATTGACCTCTCCTCCTTCATCTCTCCTCATTGACCTTCCTCCGTGTCCCATCTACTCCAATCTTCACCTCCCTCTACTAGATTCTTCCCTCCTTCTTTCCATTCCTTAAATTGTCCCTTCTATGCTATGTTTAATTGTGCATTTTTATATTTCAATTTATATATAGGAGTTTTTCCTTCCTTTAAGTATGATTCAGCACCCACATATGAGTGAGAACATGTGGTATTTCTCTTTTGGGGCTTGTGTTCATTCTCTTAAGATGATGTTCTCCAATTCCATCCATTTTGCTGCAAATGACATTATTTCATTGTTTCATTTCAGAGTACTATTCCATTGTGTATATGTACCCTAGTGGTTTTTTTATCCATTCTTCTGTTGATGGGCACCTTGGCTGATTCCATATCCTTGCTGTTATGAAAAGGGCTTCACTGAATACGAAGATGCAGGTTTCTTTGTGGTATGATGACTCATCTCCCTTTGGGTATATTCCCAGTAGTGGTATAGCTGGGTCATATAGCAGTTCTATTTTCAGTTTTCTGAGGTATCTCCATATTGATTTCTAAAGTGGTTGAAACAATTTACAGCTCCACCAACAGTGTAAGAGGGTTCCCCTTTCTCCACAACCTCACCATCATTTGTTATTTGTTTATTGATCTTGGCCATTCTTACTGGAGTAAGGTGGAATCTCAGAGTTGTTTTGATTTGCATTTCCCTAAAGTAGGGATATTGAGCAGTTTTTCATGTGTTTCATGGCCTTATGAACTTCTTCATTCGGGAACTGTCTGTTCAGTTCCTTTGCCCACTTGTGTATTGGATTATTTGTTTTATTGGGAGTTGCTATCTTGAGTTCTTTGTAAATTTTGGAAATTAGCCCTTCATCAGATGTGTAGAATGCAAAGATTTTCTCCCATTCAGGTAACACGTTACTTCTATACTTCACATGCATAGGCTGCATTGTTCAGCTCTGACTTTTATAACAATCTCACTTTCTTGACTTTTTCACAACATTGCATAGGGATGGATGTCAGGATCTGAGCTATTTGCTATTGGAATTCTTAAGAGTGAGGATAAAAACAACAGTAAGCAGAATTGTTTATTGATAAAGGAAAATCTGATGAGTACTCTTGGAGGTTATCTCAAACACAGTATTCTCAAAATGTATATAAAGTCCATGATATGCCTCCTCATGCTTTCCATATATATTTTTTCTCTGTCATTTATGAGTTTTTTCATGTATAAACTAGGCAAAGTCTAGCTTGTTTTATGTATTGCATCAGGAAGGGGAAAAGAAAAGATAGAAATGTTATTTGTAGAACCAAGGTGAGCCATTGTCTAAAAGCAGAACTAGCAGTTCCTTGACACTGTTCACACCTCTATTTTACCCTTTATAGTTATTTCCTTTAGAATTTAATGTGGTTTTGACATCTAAAATGATCATATTAAATATTTTCTCCTTCATCCCTCAGATGTACACAGTTTTTACTTTTTCATGAGATCCCTATTATGTAGCTGATAATGTAGTAGTTAAATGAAAAGAGATTAGCCTCAGAGATAATATAATTGTTCCCACTTCTTTGAAAAACTCACTAACTTTTTAGAATCAAATTTTATTATCTTTGGATAATCTTACTCTGGGCACAATCTGTTACGTATTGTCAGAGTGCAGTTTGTTTCATAAATTTTGTTCATGAGTACACACTAAATTGAGTGGCTGTCTAGCAATGACAAGAGGAAAGATGTTCTGCTCCATGTTCATTTATTCCCATGGGGCTTTATGGAATGTTGCTATGATTCTGTAGCCTGTAATCTGGTTATCTCCTTTTCTTTTCTAAATATACAAATAACTCAATCACACTTTTTAAAATAAATGCTATCCTGATTTGTGACTGCGACAGCTATTATTTGTCTGGTTACATTTGTGTCATAGAACACAATACACTTGACATATTAAACAAAAAGGGAAAATAAAGTTCAGTCTTTATCAAGCAAAGGAATATAAGATATAATTAAATTTCTAATGCTGCTCTTCTCATTATGTGCAATCAGCTTGAATTAGTTGATTGAAACCCATTGATAAGAAAAAGTTACAGGACTCTTAGAAAGCTCAGAAAGGTGAAATACTCATTCAGGGGGAGGCATGTTTTCACCCTAAATTAATCTATAGAATGTAACATTTACTTACAATTAAATACTATTAGGGCTATTATCCCTGCACATGTCTGTCAGTTTGCCATAATGTGGGGCTTGTGTGTTGCTGTGATGCCAAGAGGGTCACCCATGGTGGACAGGCTTCAGGTGAGCTTCCAGACTAAGACAGACTAGGGAGTAGGACCTGGCAGCCCACTCCTGAAACAATTAGCCATTGAAAACCTTATGAATAGCAGAGAATCACTGTCAGATATAGTGTCAGAAAATGAGACCCCTGATATTGGAAGGTACTGAAAAGATGAGTAGTAAAGAGTGGCCTTCTCCAAATAGAGTCCACTGAAAAGATAGAAGTGGAGTAATCCCAGGGACCTCCATTTTATGATGTGACACAATTCAAAATGAGGAGGAATAAAAGTAAACATCCATTAATAGTTGCAATGTAGAATGTACGTAGTATGAATCTAGGAAAATTGGAAATTGTCAAGAGAAAAATGGAGTGTATATACATCAACATTCTGGGCATCAGTGAGCTACAATGGACTGGCATGGGCGATTTTGAATCAAATAATCATATGATCTACTATGGTGGGAATGACAAATTAAAGAGAAATGGGATTACATTTGTCATCAAAAGAGACAGCTCAAAATCTATTCTGAAGTATAATGATGTCAGTGGTAGAATGATATCCATAACTGGGTATTATTCTATCACTACAAGGAAGGTAGGGCTGGGACTTAGCTCAATTGGTAGAGCACTGAGCTGCAGTATCTGAGGCCCCAAGTTCAATTTCCAGCACCGCAAAAATGGGAGAAGGACCTGGCAATCCACTCCCAAGACAATCCCGAAACAGTCAGCCATTGAAAACCCTATGAGGATCACTATGAGTTGGATACCAACTCAACGGCACCTAACAACAACAACAACAACAACAACAACAACAAGGAAGGTAAGTTAATACAACTATTATTTAATTTTATGCACACACTATTATGGCCACAAATGAACACAAGGAAGATTTTTACCAACTCCTGCAATCAGAAATAGATGGAACATCTCATCAGGATGTACTGATAATTACTGGTGACTGCAATGCAAAAGTTGGAGACAAAGAAGAAGGCTCAGTACTTGGAAAATATGGCCTTGGTGACAGAAATGATGGTGGAGATGCATGACAGAATTTTGTTAGACCAATGACCTTTTCATTGCAAATACATTTCTTCACCAACATAAACAGTGACTGTTGTTGTTGTTGTTAGGTGCCATTTAGTCAGTATCCAACTCATAGCAACCCTATGTACAAGAGGTGAAACACTATTGTCAGTGCTTCTCTGCAGTTCATAGAGTTTTCAGTGGCTGATTAATTTTGGAGGGGAAGAGGCTACCAGGTCCTTCTCCCAATCCTACAGTATTTTGTGTTCTCAGACAGTCTCCCATTCAAGTACTAACCACACCCAACCCTGCTTAGCTTCCAAGATCTGAGAGGTTTGGACACCACAGGGCTACAGCTACAGACTAAACAGTGACTACACATGTGGAATTCACCTGATGGAACATATAAGAACTAATTGGCTACATTTGTGGAAAAATATGATGGAAAAACTCAATATCAAATGTAAAAACAAGATGAGGTGCTCATTGTGGACCAGACCATCAGCTGCTTATATGCAAGTTCAAACTGAAAGTGAAGAAAGTCAGAGCAAGTGTATGAGAGTCAAGGTATAACCTTGAGCATATCCCACCTAAATTCAGAGACCACTGCAAGAACAGGTTTGATGAATTAGACAATAATAACAGAAGACCAAAAGAGTTGTAGCATGACATGAAAGATATAATTCATGAGGAAAGGCAAAGGTTATTAAAACGACAGGGAAAAAAAGACCAAATTAAATGTCAAAAAAGACTCTGAAACTTTCTCTTGAAAGTCGAGTAGATAAGTAAAAGGAAGACATGATAAAATTAAGGAAAATTTCAAAGGGCAGCTCAAGAAGACAAGATCAAATATTTTAATGACATGTGCAAAGTGCCAGAGACAGAAAACCAAAAGGGAAGAACCCACTCTGTTTTTCTCTTGATTTATGAGTTGAAGGAAATAATCAAGCATCTAGTGGCAATAGTGAATGATTTTACATATAAAATATTAAATAATGTAGGAAAAATCAAAAGAAGATAGAAGGAATTCACAGAATCATTATACCAAAAAGAACTGGTAGATGACCAACCATTTCAAAAGGTTGCATATAATCAGGAACCAATGATACCAAAGGATGAAGTGTAAGCTGTCTTTAAGGAACTGGAGAAACACAGTGCTCCAGGAATTGATGGAATACCAAAAGAGATGCAGCACTGGAGGAGCTAATGTGTTTATGCCAAGAGATTGGGCAGCTGCCAGGCCAACTGACTGGAAGAGATCCATATTTGTGCCTATTCCTAAGAAATGGGATCTGAGCAAATGTGGAAATTGTTGAACAATGTTAATACCACACACACACAAAATTTTGCTAAAGATTGCTTAAAAGTGACTGTAGTGATATATTAATAGAGAACTGCTGGAAAATCAAACCAGATTCAGAAGATGGCATGGAACCAGAGACATCATTGCTGATGTCAGACAGATATTAGCCAAAAGCAGAGAATACCAGAAAGATGCCTATCTATATTTCATTGATTATGTAAAGGCATTTGACCGTGTGGAACATAAAAAAATTATTGATAAAATTCAAAGAATGACAATACCAAAGCACTTAATTTTACTCATGAGGAATCCATCCATGGACTAGGAAGCCATTGTTTGAATAGAACAAGGAAACACTACCTATTTAAGGTAAAGAAATGTGTGCATCATGGCTGTGTCCTTTCACCATACCTTTCAATTTCTATGCTGAGAAAAGTATCTGAGAAGCTAGACTTCATGAATAAAAATGTGTCATCTTGATTGGAGGAAGAATTATTAACAATCTACCTTATGCATATGACACAACTCTGCTGAAACTGAAGGCGATTTGAACGACTTATTGATGAATATCAAAGAACAAATCCTACAATATGGATAGCACCTCAACATCAAGAGAACAAAAATCCTCACAACTGGGTCAATAAGCAAATTCATGATAAATGAAGAAAAGATTGAGGTTGGCTAAGATTTTGATTTACTTGATTCTATAACCAACACCCAGGGAACCAGCTGTCAATAAATCAAAGACTCATGACATTGGGAAAAGCTGTTGCAAAAGAAGTCTTTAAAGTGTTGAAAAGTAAATCTGTCACACTGAAGATGAACATGCTCCTGACTCATGCTATAGTATTTTCATTGGTAACATATGGTTGTGAAAGCTGGATATTGAATAAGGGAGAGAGGAGTGAATTGATGCTTTTATATTATAGAGCTGGAGAAGAATATTGAATATACCATGGACTGCAAAAAGAACCAACAGGTCTGTGCTAGGATAAGTGTAACCAGAATGCTTCTTGGAGGCAAGTATGGCTGAACTATCATGTATTTTGGACATGTCAAGAGGGACGCATCCCTGGAGAAGGACATCATGTTTGGGAGAGTGACAAGTCAATGAAGAGGAAAACCCTCACCTAGATGGATTGACTGTGTCTGCAGCTATAGACTTAAACATAAAAATGATCATGTGCCTGGCACAGAATTGTGGAATGTTTTGTTCTGTTGTGCATCAGGTCACTACAAATAAGACCTGACGGGATAGTACCTAACAACAAGAATTATTATCTTTTGAGTAAAAATAACTGATCTTTCTGATATATAAAAGTTCATTTAAACTAAAATAAATTTTTTTCTGAAAAGGAAATGTCAACAAAAATGCCCTTCTAAGTTTGAACTGAAGTATTTCTCAATAGGATTGACATTTCTCCTCTACTTTGTCCTATATCTGGCACTTTTTCCTGTTGAGTAAAATTAATGAGGATGCCAAATTCATACTGTGAAAAGCTTTGCATGCATCATATCATTGAATACTACAAAGAAATTAAGTTTTACTATCAAAAGGAATATTTTTTATGGTTACTCTCTTTTAAAGATTATGTTTGAGAGATAAATTCAAGTTGTAGGAGATCACATTAATAAGGATATTTTGGAGAATGGACAATTGGAGATATTTGAATGTCTTATGTCTCTTGATCCTTTTCAGACTGTCTTGAATGTTTAGACATCTGCAAGTAAATACTATGGTTATTTTATGTACCCCAAAGGGTAAAGCAGGGCTAATGAAGAAAGAGAAGGAATTTTAATTTATTAGCTGATTTTTCCATGCCATGGCCATCAGTGAGCACTAAAAATAGAAGAGACATTTCAAAGATGATCAAATGTCTGACCAGGTATCCTTCAAGTTCCTTAAGAAAAACAAAATTCTATCATTAGAGTTCTTAGAACTAGAGAACCAAGCTCCTGGTTTCCCAAAGTGGATCTGGATCCTGAATGGTTTTAGAATGGCTTTTCTTTCTCTATTAGACATGTACAAAGTAATTTTAGATTTTTTGCTGACAATATTTTTCATTCTTTACCATTAGCTAAAATAGCAAGAGACTAAAATTTCTATTGAAACAACCAATTGATGCCAAAGTGTTGAGAGAAATAACTATGCCTCATGATCTGCCACTGACCAGATATGTTCTTGAATAAAAGCCACTCACTATCAACATACTGAGGAAATAAATGTGCAACCCACCATGGAGAATGTCTGACATTTTAGCTTAGCATTAAGAGTTGTTCCTTTCATATCTGATAAATATTGGTTCTTTCTACCTATAAATTTTACTTTTGGTATATACTTTCTGGTAAGTTCAAGGTGATTTAATATTTTAAAATCACATTCAGTTGAGCTGTTTCTTACAAATAGAGAAGAAATTTTTAATTATAGGTGTATTAGAATGCTCAAGAGAAATAAAATGTACAAGATGCATATGTTTATGTAGAAGACTTATTTAAGGAATTGTATGATAGGATTATAGAAGCTGGAAAACCCAAACCACAGTGTGGTCTGGTTTGCTGAAGACTCAAGGAAATATGGTGGTTCAAGCTCAGAGATATTTGTTAGAGAATTCCTTCTTGTTGGAGGAAGCTCAATTATTTATTCTATTCCAACTTGATTGGATTATATTTATCTATATTAAAGAAGGCAATCTGATTTACTCAAAGTTCAATGATTTAAATGTCAATCTTATCTAAAAAACACTCCTACAGAAAAAATCAGAATAGTATTTGACCAAATACTTAAGTATTGTAGCCTGATCAACTTAAAAAATAAAAATTGGGTTTACATAGAAAATTAACCATCACAACAAGAATGTATTCATTGTGGTCTTTCACTCTTTGTTCTAGAAAATGATTCCTCAGTATTTTTCTCTTTTCCTTAGATTATGTTACTTATAACATTATGCATTATATTTTTAGCATGTAGAAAACTATGATTCAAGGTTATGTGTTATTAAGGTTTCCACTGCTTTTTTTAGATCATTTTAGATACTGTAATTTTTGAACAAAAAATATGACCAGATTTATCAGGAGCAAATTTAACTTTTAACCTTATCTAGGTCATTGAGTATTTTAGACATGTGTTGTTCAAAGTGTGGTCAGTGGATCAGTATCTTTGAATAATAATGGCTTAGAGCTCTCATGCTTTCAGTTCAAGTGAAAATTATAAACATGATATTAGCTTTGGCACATAATTATTTCTATATTTTGGTTTGTTGTATGAAATTCTGAAATCCTACTTCACACAGATAAATATTTGCAACTAGTAGTAATTATTGATACTGGCAGGTTGTATTGCAATATCAGCCTTCAATTAAACTGATTTGGAAGGTTATAAGGATTACACAAACTATTTATTTTAACATTAAATTGCTGTATCTTATACTAATTATTATAATTTTTATAATTATTGCTTAGCTGTTAGTCACGTTTGAAGATGTTAGTGAGCAATTTCTTTAGTAATGTGTCTATGTTCAGAAATAATTATCTAATGCTTATTTTAACATTATGAGGCAATGAATGATTTTATTTAAAACATCTTGAATATATCAATATTTATCTCCATTAGACATTGTAGACAATTTAAAAGTTAGACACAATATGTGAAATATAATTAGCTAAAATATTTTATTTCTTATCTTATTCCAAATATTAATGCCACTTTCCCTTTACCATTACATTATAAATATATCCCATTACATTATAAATATATCCAAAATATTTGTTAACTAACAGTTGGTTTTAAGCAGTTGTCAGTACGACTATATACATTCTTGCATCATTTCTATAACCATTGTTTTTACAGAGGTATTAGTTACTTCAACAACAGACATATTTTTAAAGAAATTTTTATAGTAACCACCGTTTTTGCACCAGAACATTTTTCCTGCCATTGTTTTTGCAACAAAAGCACAAATTTCCACAAATTTTGATAAATCATTTAATTTTTGGACCTATATTTGTCAAGTATCTAGTATATTAGTGAATCTTCCTCATATTCCTTTGCATGAACATAAAAATAATTCATGCAAACTAGAAGAGCTGAAATACCTACATCATTTATTTTCAACCCTGGCTACATTTTAGAGGCATCTGGGGAGTTTTAAAAAACATACATGCTCAGGCTCCAACTAGAGTTTCTCAATTAATTGGTGGGGTAAGTTTTAAGTTTCATTATTATAAAACAGAAATCCCTATTCTAAGATGCAACTTAGGGTTTGAATTATAATCTATAGTCTTATCAGCTTAAAATTTTTATAGGATCTCTGTCTTCAAATTAAATCAATAAATAAGTTGGAAGCACATTCTGAAACCATATTCTGTGAAGATTATTTTAGACATTTGTACTGATATTATTTTAATAGGCAACACCACTAATACATTTCTTGTGGTGTTCAATAAATTCTTCAATACTTGTGGATAAAAATAAGCCAAGCTTTGTTTTGTATTTATTGTGTTTGAATTAAAATTTCATTGCACATTGTGCAAGACTTTGTAGGCTTGTCACATTTTCAAAGGACAAAACCCATTGGACTCAAGAAAATTTAAGTACTCCTAAAATTAAATACAAATACAAATAATCAGCATAATACCATGACATAGTATAACCACATAGGTATAACTTAAATGAGTAAAAGTTCTGGGCAAGTGCTTGTGATTGATCAACAACAGTCAAGGAATTGATTGGTAATTTTTTCTTTTACTTTAGCTTGGTTAACCTCATTCTATTCAGCATCATTTTTTAAAATATTGGCTAATGCTTAATCATCAATATCAGTCTAATTTTCTAGGTAAGCTTATACCTCATTTATAAATAATAATGTGTCCTACTAAACAAAGGAAGTTTTAACAGTTTATCAGGAATCCACCAATTTCATGATAGTATTCCACTAAATATATAAGAAAGGCAAGAAAGTTTATAAATTTTCAATGTGATATAATCCCATATTACCATGATTTATATTACAAATAATTTATTATACAGTTCTTATTTAATTTGCTTATTGAGTATATAAATATTTCTTGTTTTTAAATTCTTTAATAAAAATTACAGATATTCAGGGACACTTAAGAAAAAATTGATTTTAGTTTATATATAAACTTTCAAACTACAAGTTTTGCTTTACAAAAGAAGTTTGAGAGAATAAAGTTTCATAGTGATTTCTATAGGGAAAAATTGGAAGAAAATTGGCAAAAACCCCAAAACTGGGAAAACGGCTTTTGAATATTTGGTTTGTAAATTAGAAATCTAGGGATAAATGAAAGTAACTTGGTTTCACATTTGTACAAAACCCTTCCTTGATTGGACAATTGGACTGAAAGCTGATTGGCTCAGGCCATTCAGTGGGGCAGCTATATAAGGAGCTGTGCTGTGGCAGCTAGATCCTTTTCAACCCTTTTCGCCAAGACCATCAGCTAAGCAAGATCTTTTTGCCTTCTTCTGGCCCGGACCATCAGCAAGGAAACAGCTGGACCCTTTTGGCCTGGATCTTCGACCACCAAGGAAAGACCCCGTTCTCACCCAGACCACCAATGAGGAAACAGCTTTCATACTCTCTCACCCAGACCTTCTGTGGGGAAAGAATGCTCTCCCCACCACAACCATCAACAAAGAAAGAACCTGCTCTCCATCTGATCACCAATGAAGCAATAGCTGTCTCCTCGTGAACACTGAGACCACCAACACAGGTGTTTGCCCCTGGAAGGCAAAAGCGCCTGAGGCTTTTCCTTTCTCCCATCTCCACCAGTGTCCTGAGGGCAGCAGAAGTCCTCACCCCTCACCAAGGGTCCCGAGTGAATTTGTTTAGTATCTGTGTGCACGGGTGCCATCCATCAGAATATCCAGGCCGGATGGGGAGGTGGGAGCCCCACAATCTTCCTGGAGCATAGAATCTCTACCACAGCTATTGGGTATGAGTAGACTATCTTGAAATTAGAAAGCTACATGTGAGCCCCTCATTTTGAGCACCAGATCTACTTGAATGTTTCTAAAATGAAAAAAAGAGAGAGAGAGAGAGAGAAAGAGTCAGAGAAATAGAGATGGAAAAACAGTGAGTATGGGATCAAAATTCGTCCAAGAAAGCATTCATATATTTCATGTTGTTAGGAAGTTTATTCTTCAGCATAGTTTACAAATAAATGTTCTTTTCAGGGGTTGGTATTTAGCTCAGTTGGTAGAGCACTGTGCTGCAGTCTCTGAGGTCCCAAGTTCAATTCCCAGCACCGCAAAAATAGGAGAAGGACCTGGCAATCCACTCCCAAGGCAATATCGAAACAGTCAACCATCGAAAACCCCTATGAGGGTCGCTGAGTTGGACACCAACTCGACGGCACCTAACAACAACAACAACCTATTTCAAGTGTTGTACTTAACTTTAAAGTTGGTTATACATATACATGCATACATAGATACACACACATACACACACACATATCCAAAATATCTCATTTGATTCTTCAATCTCTTTCAAAAAAACTGATTATAACTTGAGATTCTCCAAAATAAAGAAAATTCAAGGTTTTAATGACTTGTAACAAAGGAGACATCAACTCTGCGTCCTCAGCAACATTACCATCATGGCAATTCTTACTTTTCAGATCAGTGGATAATCCCAATATGTTCTGGTATCAATTTTTGGCACCCAAATTGATTTTAAACTGAGAGTAAATGAACTTCTTTCTCTTTCAGTTAACCATAAATAAATTTTTCATTTGGCCTTAATGCCTCACTGGCTTTATATGCCAAGAGTCAGCATATAAAGCATGATCAAAAGATTAGGTGGTCTCCCATCCAAGTACTAACCAGGCCCTACCCTGCTTAGCTTCCGAGATCAGACGAGATCGGGCACGTTCAGGGTGGTATGGCCATAGACAATTAGAGAAAATTATTTTAAGTGAACGAACACAAACTCAGAAAGAGAAACACCACATGTTCTCATTCATATGTGGGAGCTGAATCAAAATTACAAGAAGGAAAAATCCTATTCAAAGCTCGGATCAACATAAAAGGGGAAAAAAGGTAAGAATGGTGTCAATATAAATGGTCTAGAAAATGCATGCAATTGTTCTAACAATATAAAAACAAAGATCACTACAGGAAACATTTCTATCTTAAACAGAACTGGAACCCAAGGACATATAGAAAAATATTACCAAGTAAATGGTCAAGAAGACTTGGATGGGGAGGGTGGGAGAGGGGAAGCATACAGGAGGGTAAGGGGGAACCTATGTGAATAATGTACATCAAAATGCATATATGGAAATGTCACAATGAAAAGCATGTCAGAACAAATCACATTAAGGTGTACATTAAAGATTTCCAATAAAAAAAGAAAACAAAATATAAGGTGGATGTTTAAATTAAAAAATTACAATAAAAGACACATTGCCATTAATTTTCCTCAAAATACTCCTCCTGGCTTCAAATACACATATCTTATTTTTCTTCTCACTTTCTGAGGTAGTTCTAGAAGTCTCTTTCATGAGTGTCTTTAGCTCGATACTCCATCATGACAACATTCCATGTCACATATCGCTTCTGGTATGGCAATTTCTATCAAATAAAAACACCACAGTGTGTCCTCATCTACCTTATTCATTGGATCTGGAACAGTGTGACTTCTAGTTCTTCTCCAAAGTCAAAATGAACATGGAAGTTAACAACTGACATTTAGCATGTAGAGGACCATCTGGCTGATTCTACAGGTTGGGAATCTGTCAATACTCTTGATGAATTTTCCCATGAATGTGACCATCAAATGCAGGAAATAAAAGAGAAGCACTTGCTTTGAGTAATGGTCCTAGGCTTCCTATCTTTGGCTAAAATGGCAAACCTAGGATAATTTCACATATGAAAACTCTGTCTGAGAAAACATATTAGCTTGTCTACAAACAAAAGAAAATAAATCACATTATGAAACTCAAGTACATCCTGAAGCAGTCTCAAGAGACTTTTTCCATATAATGCCATAAAAATTTAATTTTCTACTACTAGAATTATCTATATTATGTGTTATGTTTTGATTTTTTCTAACACAGAAAATAATGATATTTTACATTTTGAAAAGCTTATAATGAAAGTGGGGCTGGGATTTAGCTCAGTTGGTAGAGTGCTGTGCTGCAGACTCTGAGGTCCAGAGTTCAATTCCCAGCACCACAAAAATGGGAGAAGGGCCTGGCAATCCACTCCTAAGGCCATCCCGAAACAGTCAGCCATTGAAAACCCTATGAGGGTCGCTATGAGTTGGATACCGACTCGACGGCAACTAACAACAACAACAACAACATAATGAAAGTCCTTTTGGTTTATTTGAAATATACAGGAAAATTTTAAGAAGAAAAGTAATACTTTTTATAATAATAAAAAAATCACTTTCTTGAGATTGCAATAGTTTTGGAAAATTCTGTTTTAAAAATATATAAATCATAACCTAGTGTTGTGCTTATGCCTGTAATCCCAGCAAATCGGGAGACTGAGGCAGGAGGATCGTGACTTTGAGTCTAGAGGTAGTATGTGAAACTTAGTGAAACCCTGTCTCAAAATGAAAAAACAGAATACAGGTGTGGTTCAATGGTGGGATGCTTGCTTATAGCATGGGAGAGGTGGTGATTTTGATTTGCATGTGAGAGGTTCTGGTTTCAACTCCCCAGTTAAATAATGGCATTGTTGAAGTTTGTCTCATGAGCATTAATAGCCTTGAACCTCTGGAGTACATATTAACTGCCTGAGTGGCCTTTGGGTTTCTGAAAAAAGATGTGAGGGAGGGAGAGAGAGCGAGCGTGCACAAGAGAGAATTATGTAACACATTGCTGGCCATGATTGTGTTGAAAAGATATGGGCATGTGGAGGTATTTTGCAAGCATTTGCAGAAGTATACTCCTTATGTTGCAGAAGTATACTCATAATGTTTTTATTTTTATGTCTTTGTGGTTGATATTCATTAAGGAAAGAAGACTAACATTAATGGGATGAATTCAAGTCTTAAAGCTAGAAATGATTTTAATCACCTAACCTTCATCATCTAGAGTTTTCTAACCTATGGGCAGCATAACAGCTGTTTGAGGTTACTTTCCTGGTAGAGAGACACATACACTTGTTCCTGTGGATCTGATTCTTGGTTGCCTTGGCCTTACCAGATGCTATTTAAACAATTGCTTGTTTACTTTTATCACTGAGAATAGAACATCAAAGTTCACATGAGTGAAACCACTGATTTCTAGAGATACTCTTTCTTGCCTGAATTATGTAAGAGGAATATTAGCTTCTTTGCCCGCCGCTCAATGGCTTGAGTAACCTAAGTGACTAGAGAGTGCTTTGCAGTATTAGAGTCAATGAAATTATAAATGATATTGCATCACAACCTGTAACTCCTAACCACTACCATTGGGAGGATCATTAGTCTGCAAGAGAGTTGTGCAAAAGAGAACCTTGGGTTCTAGATTAGGTCATAGAAAATGATGGAGAAAAGGACCCACCTCACTTTCACTTATTGTTTGTTAGGCTTCTGCATTTTAGCCGTTAAAGCCAAGTGTACCATCTTGTTTAGTAATACCTCAAATTCATAGTGACTTTAGCCTGTTGGGCTAATCCTTTACCAGTGCATTCAAACATTTTATCAAGCATTCTTCTTACAGATAATATAATAAATATTTGATAGGAACAATTTGCCTTGTACCAATTGATATAGCTCCTTCATTATAGAATGAATGTCTTGTGGTTGAGTATATTATAGGGTATCTTGTGTTGGTAGTTTAAACACTGTTGAAGCTCTTATATACTGATGTTTACAAAGGCATACAGAACAGTAAGGTTAAGACATTTTAGGAATGGTAGTCAATTACAATAAAGACAGACCTATGATTTCTTCCAGAGTAGAACAGGTATGATATTATTGACTTGCCATGAAGTATCTGGCTGGTCTCCACCATACTGTGGAGTTACTAACTCTGCAAGCAGTTAAGGTGTACAGCAATGCTCAGTGAAAGGGGCCCATTGCATTGGGCTCATGTAGGTTTTCTACTTCTAGCACCAGGGATGTTTTGTTCTTGAGTCTATTGATCAAGCACAGGGTTGGGCAGGATTGGCTGAGAGCTTTCGGTTGTTGAGAGCCTTTTTTACAGGGGTTTCTCTGATCATCATTGACATGACATGTAAAAGGATTTGTTCCATTTCCTTAGGTTCACACGCATGCTTCTTCCTCAGATTGTCTTCTAATCTTCCAATTTTCAGTTAAACCACTGAAACCATTTTTCACTTCCCAGGTTTGAAAGATGATAGATAGATAAAGAAAGGATTTTACTTAAAGTCTACTTTCTCTGTCTCTAAAAATAATGAACAAATTTACTTCTCTAATTCATGAGAAGAATTTTCCTCATTGCTGTCCTTAAAGTGCCTTTCTCCATAAGTGAAGTTGAGTGGAAAAGTACTATATTTTCACTTCTTGTTGTTAGGTGCCATTGAGTCAGTATCCAACTCACAGAGACCCTATGTACAACAGGCAAAACAGTATTGTCAGTGCTTCTCTGGTATTCGTAATGTTCTCAATGGCTGATTGTTTTTTGGGAGTGGGTTGCCAGGTCCTTCTCCAAAGCCTACAGCACATTGTTTTCCCAGCTGGTTTCTCATCCAAGTACTAACCAGGTCCAACCCTGCTTAGCTTCTGAGATCTGACAGGATTGGACACCATAGTGGTATAGCTGCAGGCATAGCTTTACTTATAGCAACATATAAAGATACTTTTATAAGCCAAGTTAGTGTTTCCTTTTCTATCCATTGATTAAAGATGCCTCCTCCAACATTTCACTAAATCATAAGTGTGAGATGAAAGAGAGTTTGTAAGATAACAAAAAAATGGATGAGATGATTGGTTTGGGCCAATTATTTTTTTAATTTACCTTTGGTTTCTGGACTTGCACAGGCTCCATGCCAAAAGTATCATTTCTGGTATATGATAGTTTCCCGTTTCATAGTGTACCTTCAGAGAGCTGACAATATCAGCTTATGGTGGATAGCTCCAGACTCAGAGGCATTTGATGTCTCAGTTTAGCAATTAGGGTCTATTAGGCCTAGGGACACAACAGAATCTGCTCTTCAAGCAGCTATAAAAGAAGCAAAATTACACCAAAATTCTAGGCATCTATGCTTTAAATCTTTTGCTGGGATTTGCCAGATGCTACACAAGGAATCTCTGTTTACAAGTACTTCCAACTCACTTGGATCACCTGGGTGATATAGCTGAGCCCTCTTTTGCTCTGGGTCTCACCTAAAACAGGAATCTTCCAAGTGGCACAGTAAAAGGGTTAGAGCACTAGACACAATAGTGGTGTATCCTATCTTTAAAATCCAAACAAGTTTAACAAGAGTTGTGCCATTATATTTACAGAGGCTATAAAGTGAAATGACACATTTCCTTCATGGAAAAGACATCCTCCAGATCCTTAGATCTTAAAACTACCTGCATGCTGGGCCCTGAATATTTTTGGGATTTATGTGCAACCATATGGCATGCAATGTCTTTTTAGGGCATCCAGAGTACTTGCCACTCATTGACCTCCAGGTGGAATTCACATACTATCTGTGTAATGGACCAGTGTGATGTTCTACAGGACATTTTTTGTTGTTGTTAGATACATAGTGACCCTATGAACAAAAGAACAAAACACTTTCCAACACTGTGCCATGCCGGAACTTTTGTCAGTGCTTCTCTGCTATTCACAAGGTTTTCAATGGCAGGTTGTTTCAGGAGTGGATCATCAGGTCCTTCTCCCTAGTCTGCAGCACCTGGTATTCCCAGGTGGTTTCCCTTTGAAGGACTAACCAGGCTGATACTGCTTAGCTTTTGAGATCAGGCAGCATCAGATGCCCAGGCGCTATGGCTGCAAACCTGCAGAACAGTAGGCCAACTAAATTAAAATACTTGGAGATCTTGTGTCACAGAGTTTAGAAATGTTGACAATAATCTGGGGCCTGGAAGTAAACTGTAAACTACTCTTTTTCCCAGCAAAAATAAAGTACTTTATTCTTTTTTACTTACGATGATGGACAGGGTGAATTGGACATAGCAATAGCTGCATACAAAGATTCTGAGCTGTGTCAGTCTGCTCTAGTAAACAAACACACATCTTTCAAGATGGCTGCGATGAGGAAGACTGCCACCTATGTTTACAGTCTACCTTTACTTGCTACGATCTGTTTTATGTTTGTTTGCTTGTTTGTTTTCTGCCATACAAGAAAAGGTGGCAGATGTCATAAACATTTACATGGCACACTTTAATTCTTTGAAGGACACCAATCTGTGCTCAACATGCAATATTGGCTGAGATTTGCTATATTGCATGGGAACAGCATTTTACAAAGCCCCTCCTACAACAATAGTTCTTACTCCCTTCAATGGATGCAGTGAATCCATGAACCTTCTTGATCTCCTGTGAAAGGGACTTGAGCCAGGATTCCATTATTACCACAATGTTTTAGTATCACTGTTAGTGCTATCCTTGGTTACTATCTATATAATTTTTCTCCTTGAATTAGCAATTTTTAGCATTTTTAATTGTTTTACTTTTAAAATCTTATACCTTCTCTCTAGATTAAATTCTTATCTTATTGAAATATATCCAAACATTGTATATTCAGCAATCAGCTATGCGCCAGTTCTACCAGTACTTGCTCTTATGTCTTAACCTTCTCATTTTGCCTTCATTCTTAAATTATAGTCAGATATTATCTTCTTAATTTTGTATTTGTGTCTCTGGAATGAATTTTGGGTAATTTTCTCAGATCTATCTTTATAAATCCTTAATTTTCATATCCTTCAACTATGTCTGTTCTGCTACTAACTAATTTATATAGTTTAAGTATTAGTGACTATATTTTACAAATATATATTTCTGTAACATTTTAATTTGGTTCTTTCTCAAATTTGTCTTTTTTCCCCTTTTTCCTTTCTTTTCCTTCTTGTTGTTTTTGCCTTAGCATTTGTATAACTTCTTTGTTTTATCATTTATACAAGCTTACCCATTGTTTCCCTTTGTTTTGGCATTTTAATTATGCTATTTTCCCATCATTTGACCCTAACTTATAATGTAATTTTCTTTTACGTTTTGTAACGCTCTGTTTTATATTTTGGAGACATATTTAGTAAAATTTTATTTAATTCCTTATGTCTGGCCTGTGAGAGACTCTTTTGTGTTTCCATTGGTCACCCTAACCCCAGATAAAGACAGGCAAGATTCTTTGTCAGCTCCCTCTGATACACACCATGATCATTGTGAGTCTTTAACAGTAAAGTTAATAAAGGTTTATTATTTATAAGTCCTGGTCTCACAAAAGCCCATGTCTCCATCTTCTGTCATGTGTATTTAAGCCCAGATTCTAGTTTACTGAAACGGAATGATCTTCTGCTCCTTCACTCACCATAGCTCCAGCAGTTAGAGCTTCATGTCCTCTTCTCTAGTTTTTCAATTCTCTCTGTATATCCATATCTAGATTTTTCTTTTCTTAGTTGAGAGCAAAATTCTCTAATTTAAAGATTATTTGTTTTATATTAATATTTCCACATTTTTAGGGGAGGAGTTTTGATCTTCCATATTTCAGAAAATATTTATTTATAATTAAAAATTTCAAACATAAAACAAAAACAAAATAATATAACATGATGGAATGAGTCTCCATACATCCATCATCTAATCTCAACAATATTACCTATGTATATCCTACCACTCCTGACTATATTATTTTGAACATATCCTAAAAAAATAATTTCATCCATAGGTATTCTTCCATATGGTTCTGAAAGGAAAGGAATTTTTTTTGTTAAAAGCACAACATTCATATCACATTTAAAATTATTCATAACATCTTAGTATGAACAAATAATTATTTCATATATTATTAAACAGAACAAATATAATAAGTGTATATATTGAAGAAATTGGGTCATTTGTCTTGGTCTCATATAGGGTACTTTAACATATATCTTTGATGTCTCAGTCAGCTTTGATCTGATTAGTATTTAATTTTGTTGGCAAGAATGCATAGATAATATCATGTTCTTCCATTAAGAAACTCATAATATCTGATTATAGTGAGCTGGGATTTAGCTCAGTTGGTAGAGAGCTGCTCTACAGTCTGTGAGGTCCCGAGTTTGATTCCCAGCACCGCAAAAATGGGAGAAGGAAGTGGCAACCCATTCCCAAGGCAATCCTGAAACAATCTGCCATTGAAAACCCTATGAGGGTCTCTATGAATCAGACTCGACAGCACCCAACAACAACAACAATATCTGATTGTCTTCATTGTTATGATGTTAGCAGCTGTTCCTCTTCAATAACTAGATCCAGTAATTTAAAGGGAATTTCAAAGTGAGCATAATGGTGATATTCTAAATCTAAAATTAATCCCTAATTTACTAGTTGATATATTTCTAAAAGGAGTCACCTTTCTTTTTTCCAATGGCAGGATGTGCACAGGAAGGAAGGACAGGTTAAGTTTTTCCCTTAGTTAAGAATTTTCAAAATAATATATTTTTATCCTTAGCTTCTTTCCATGGGGATCAATAAGACCATTTAAAATAATATTTCATTCACTCACAGAAACAATCATTGTCTACAGCCATACCCCACTGGTGTCCCATTCTCTCTGATCTCAGAAGCTAAGCAGGGTCAGGCCTGGTTAGTACTTGGACTTAGATAGGAGACTGCCTGGGAATACCAGGTGCTGTAGGCTTGGGAGAAGAACCCAGCAACCCACTCCCAAAAAACTATCAGGCATTAAAAACCCTATGAAGAGCAGAGAAGCACTGATATAGTGCCAGGCATGGCACAGTGTTTGGTAGTGTTCTTTTCTGTTATATATAGGGTTGCTATGAGTCAGATCTGACTTCAAGGTAGCTAAGAACAATAATAACATTGCTATTCACATAAGTGTGAACCTCTTCAAGAGGAAAGATACAACACATGTAATTCTCCATGTGTTTTATCCTACATTACAGGAAAAAATTTCAAAATCTTTACTAGCTACATTATACCTACTAAAATACTTTTTAAGTTTTTTGTTCTTATGCTCTAATTAACTAGAGATAAATAGTCAAGATATCATTGTCTTATAATTTACTTGGAATAGATCACAGTATTATATACCACCAACTATACACAAATTTACATATATTTATTTTCTTTTTAACTTTTAAATATTTCTTTTAATATACCATTTTATTTTATGAGCACATAAGAAGTTCCAAAATCAGATATCTGAACAATGTATATTCCCAAAGTTCTATAACTGCCTCCTCTTTTGTGTCACTTCTGTTATAAATATCTTTAAAATTTTATGTATCATATTTATATCTCCTTGTTTATTACACAAATGACAGGAAACCATAATACTTACCCTGATCTTTCTTTTTTAAATTTAGTCATATATCTGGTATTTCTTATTCATTATCATAATTGCATACTATATCACTGTGTGAAATACCAATTGTTTAGTCAACCAATATCTTAGAAACATAGTTTTTAAGAAGGTCATTTAAATTCATATTGTTGTACACTTGGTATAGAAGTATTTTCATTTCATTTCTTAGATGCTGAGTTGCTAAGTACAATTAGTAAGTAAACATGAAATTATCTTATAAAATATGGATCAGGACATATAACTTAATTTTATTTATCTGCTTTTAAATATGTGGACTACATCTAGACACTTAAATGTATATTTGTTATATGTAGTTTTTTAAAGGTAAGCCTATTCTTTCACAATGGGATAAACTTTCAAGTTCTTAATTTGGGTCCCTATATGGTTCATATAAATTATAAATTTGAGAAGTGTACTTCCTATTGTTTTGTTAAAGTTGTTGGTGAAATTGCAATGCATTTTCCAAAAAAACTGAATAACCTGAGAATACTCCAATTGAGCTCCTAGCAGAGATATTGACCATTGTTGACCAATCATAAAGTAGTTTGCAATTGGGAATAACTCAGAATGGTTTTAACTATCCCAAGTTCTTTCAATCTCCATCACAGTAAATAGACATTTAAAAATTTGTATTTTATTCTTAAAATTTAAGATATTTGGGTATTAGTATTTCCAGGAATGTTATAAACAGATTAGAATCTAGAAATAGCAAATACCTATAAAATTTAAAAATATAAACTGAACACAGTAGGGTTTGCCTCGTATCTGGAAAGCAAGATGTATTAGTGTTAATAGTTTAATCTTTTATAGTGCTTTTCACTTTGTATATCAACTCAGTGAGGAAGACATGGCAAATCCAACTATTACCATGGGGAAAGTCTAACTCAGATAGGAGAAATGTTTTGTAGTGGTTATACAATTAGCCAACCTATGAGCATCTATTATTGAAAAATCTTAGTTGGTATTCTATGAACTCCTAGAACCTTATGCTTTGCCAATTTCTACATCAGTACTATTGGTTCCTGATCACATGCAACCTCATGAAATGGTTGACCATCCACCATTTCTTTTTTGGTATAATGACTCTGTGTATTCCTTACATCTTCTTTTGATGTTTGCTGCATTATTTACTATTTTCCTTGTAGAATCCTTTACTATTGCCAAGATGCAGCACTGGAGATGCTTATTTGTTTATGCCAAAATATTTTGAAAAGAGCTACCTTGCTAACTGACTAGAAGAAATCCATATTTGTGCTTATTCCCAAGAAATGGGATCCAATTGAATGTAGAAATTATCAAATGATATTAATATCTCATGCAAGTAAAATTTTGCTAAGAATCATTCAAAAGTGACTATCACAAATATTAAAAAGGAACTTCTGGAAAATCAAGCCAGATTAGAAATGATCATTGCTGATGTCAGATGGATACTGTCCAAAAGCAGAGAATACCAAAAGATAACTATGTTTTGTCAACTATGCAAAGGTATTTAACTGTGTGGATCAGAACAAATTATGGACAGCAGTGTGAAGAATGGAAATACAAAAGTACTTAATTGTATTCATGAGGAATCTGTACATTAACCAGGAGGCAGTCCTTCAGACAGAACAAGAAACACTATCTGGTTTAAAGTCAGAAAAGGTAGGCATCAGGGCTGTATCCTTTCACCATGCCTATGTAATCTCTATGTTGAGCAAATAATCCATAAATGTGGACTTTATGAAGAAGAATGTGGCATTAGGCCTGGAAGAAGTCTTGTTGACAACCTGCATTATGCAGATGACACAACTTTGCTTCCTGAAATTGAAGACAATTTGAAATATTTAGTGATGAAGATCAAAAAACATAGCCTTCAGTATGGACTGCATCTCAACATCAAGAAAACAAAAATCCTTACAACTGGGACTGTAAGCAACTTCATGGTAAATGGAGAAAAGATTGAGGCTGTCTAAGATTTTGCTTTACTTGGTTCTACAATCAACACACCAGGAAGCAGCAGTCAAGAAATCAAAAGATTCATTCCACCAGGAAAAGCTGTTGCAAAAGACCTCTTTAAAATGTTGAAAATTAAAGACATTACATTAAAGATGAATGTGCACCTGACACATGCCATGATATTTTCAGTCACATCATATGGTTGTGAAAGCTGGACATTGAATAAGGGACACAAGAGAAGAATTGATGCTTTTGAATTATAGTACTGGAGATGAATAATGAATATACTATAGGCTTGAAAAGAACCAATGGATTTGTCCTAGAAGAAGTACAACCAGAGTGCTCCTTAGAAGCAAGGATAGCTAGACTGTGTCTTACATATTTTGGACATGTCAGGAGGGACCAATCCCTGGAGAAGAACATCCTATTAAGAGTAGTAGAGGGTCAACGCAGAAAGGAAAACACTCAACCAGATGGATTGACACAGTGGCTGTAACAATGGTCTGAACCATAAAAAAAGATTGTGTAAATGGCACAGGGTCAGAGAGTGTTTAGTTTTTTTGGACATAAGGTCACTATGATTTTGATTCATCTTGACGGCACCTAACAACAACAAAAACAACCTATGAGTAAATTTTGCTACTTATCTATTCCACTTGTGTTACAAATTCCACACAGAAACTGTATAAATGACAGCAAGGTTCAGTGTTATTTTGTGAAGGAACCTCTGACCTTGCTTTAAGCCAGCAGTCAATAGAATTCTTCAAGAATGGCCCCAAGGAAATCTGAATATCAAAGGATTTAGAACAGAATTGGTATTCAACTGACTCCAATGTCAGTTAAACTTCTTTTGTTGTGGACAATATAATAGATAATCCAAAAGAGATTGTACACACACACACACACACACACACACACACACACACACACACACACTTATCAAAACGGAAAACACTAAACCACAACATAATTTCAAATCATGACTCAAAACCACTGCAGGTAGAGACAATGCTGGAATATATGAAGAAGTGTGAAAGTGATTTTTTTTCCCCATCATTCTCAGACAAGATGAGCTTCTGATGCTGCGTTGATCCTGTTGTTGTTAGGTGCCGTTGAGTCATGTCTGACCCACAGATGCCCTCCTAGGGTTTTCAATGGCTGATTCGTTCAGGATTGCCCAGGAAGTGGATCTCCATGTCCTTCTCCCATTTTTGCAGTACTGGGAATCAAACCTGGGACCTCAGAGACTGCAGAGCAGCGCTCTACCAAGTGAGCTAAATCCCAGTCTGTGTTGATCCTCTACTATGGTAAAATAGTGTAAAGGCAGAATGTGCTGAGTACATTGTTATGGGGAAACAGAAAGCAGCACGGGCCCAAACCCTGTCCTCTCCTGTATCACCTGGTAATAGTGGGAAGACAGAGATCAGTCTGGCTGGATGGATTGTGAGGTTATAATGACAGAATTCCTTCAGTGTCATGCTGATGGGTGATGTGTTTCAGTTCAAATAAAAGAAATTTAAGTTTTAGCTCAGGCTGGTAGCCACTGCCTGTAATCTCAACACATGAGAGGCTTAAGCTGGAGGATCCTCAGTTCAAGGATAGTGTAGTCTATATCATAAGATCCTGTCTCAAAAAATGGGGGAGGATTTCCTAGAATTTTATCTGGATTAACTTCTTTATTCCATTCCTTTGCACTTTGGTTCATACCTTCCTTTTCGGAACAACTTGCAAATTATAACAGGATTGCTGTTACCTGCAAAGGGGACAGAGTGAGGACCTTGTGCCACTCATTCTTTTCATGGGCCCTTGACTTGCCCCAGTGTGTAACAACAGCTAGGAATTCCTGAAAGTTATCTTCCCATTCAGGCTTTCCTGGATTTATGGCTTAAGTAGCATTTCTTAGACTTATACACATTATCCTCTGTATAACATCTCAATACATAATCAAATCTAAAGAATATGTAGGTTTACCATAACAAACACAAAGAATTCCTAATTTAAACACAACTTTTGATGGGAAAAGAGCAACAAAATATTATTAGAAGTGGGGGCTATAAAGCAATGAAAGTCATAGTAGTAATAATGGCAGTCTGTTAGAAAAATGAAAATAAATGTAGAACAAAGGACAAATTGGCAAATAACAGTAAAACATTTTATGTTTTTATCCCTTCAATTGTAAACCCATTGAATTCCAACCAAATTCTTCTTGAATGATTAATGGTTTTAAGCCCTTCTAGCAGGAAAAAAATCTCTTCCTCATTAACTATTGACCAACATGCGAACATAAAAAGAGTTGCTGATATATGAAGTATAAATGTATAAATAAATAATATGAGATTTACAGTTAGAATATTCTAAAGATAATGAATCACTATGGTGACTATATAGAAGGTTACTATTTATATACTGAAATAAAATGTATTATTCTTTATAATAATCATATATACATTTCACAGCCATTGCTATGTAATTTGTTAATAATTTATAAGTTTCATTCCACCTACTTAAAAACTACTGTACTTATACTGTGTCATAACTGTTGTAAGACCAGGGAGAATTCTTTGGTCCTTGGGTATGTTGTTGTTGTTAGGTGCCGTCGAGTCGGTATCCGACTCATAGCGACCCTCATAGGGTTTTCATTGGCTGACTGTTTCAGGATTGCCTTGGGAGTGGATTGCCAAGCCCTTCTCCCATTTTTGCTGTGCTGGGAATTGAACTTGGGACCTCAGAGACTGCAGCACAGTGCTCTACCAACTGAGCTAAATCCCAACCCAGTCCTTGCATATACACGTTTATAAGTATGTATTTTATTGTTGTTGATTTTGTTGCAGGATGTTTCAGTATTTCAGAATTGCTGCCATAGTTGTTCAGGCGTCACATTCTGAGTACTTTTTGAATATTATTTGCTATTTTACATCACTTTAATTCACAATGCTGAACTGTACCATATTCTAAAGTGTTTAGGACAAAGGAACATATCACTTTTCTACAAAATCTTCCTTCTACCATTCAATATTGTTATTATCTATGAGGATTGTGTTAGCAGTCTACTACATAACCATTCTTTAGAAACTTAACTTACCTTTAAGGTCAAGAAAAATCAGGTTCTTCTCAAAATAACCAAGAATTCATTTGTTTTTGAAACCCCCATCCCAATTTGACAACAGGGATGTTTCAAAATTATAGGATATTCAGAAAAAAAGTCTTGCCAGAACATGAGAAATCTCCATGATAGAAATTGGAATTCTGGTTATTGTCAAAGAAAAATTGCACTAGGCAGTATTAAACAGTAAAGCAAGGCTATTCAAGGTTACTGGTACAAGGTACAGGAATATTCAAGACTATTGCAGTAAGAGACAACTTGATCTAAACTCATAATATAGCAGATACAAGTAGGGATTTACAGCCAACATGCAGAGGGAAGGAGTGGATAGAAAACTACTAAGAGGAACTTTGTTAAATATCAAGAATACGGGAAGAATAACTTTATTAGATATCAAGTGTGGGCAAGAGGAACTTGACTGGATATTCAGGGTTGAGGGAAACTCTCTAAAGTGACTCTGTAGGAGTATTCATTTAAACTAGGCTCAATATGCCATTGACCCAAGCACAAGGCCTAATTGAAAAGAGTCTTCATGTTGTAGTGGTGTGCATCTGAAATCCCCACAACTCTGGAAGGGGAAGCTGGGGGATCATAAATTCAATCTCAAAAGCAGCCTAGGTAATTTAGCCAGATGCTGTATCAAGATCATTATTTTTTAAAGGGCCTGAGGTGCAGCTTAGTGGTAGAGCACTTACAAAGTATGTTCAAGGGCCTTGGTTCAGCCCCCTAGAACTACAAAAAAGGGGGAGGGAGGAAGAACACTCAGAAGACACTGACTAGCAGCCAAGGAATGAATCCTTGTCAATATCCAGAGTAGTAGTGCCATAGAGGAAGCTGCAGCTCCCCACCTACCACCCTGGCCACCCTATATCCTCTCCTCCATCCTGGCTCCATTATGTATATAATCATATTGTAAGGACCACAAAAAAAGAGAAACAAACTGCCTAAATAACATATCAGTTTTTCATGAATTATTTGTACTACCTGATGCCACCATGCCTAGAGCAAATCTCCTTGGAATTGGCCTCTACTGTACAAGAAAATAATAGGTCAAGTGTTCAGGGAGTTCAAATCTTCCAACCTGCATTTCTTTAGTTGCCAATTCAGCATTCTGCATGGTACTTTAAATAGATATGTCTTTAAAAGTAACAACCTGTACTCAGTGTTTGGTGAATCTAGACCAGTGGCTCTTATCTCATGGAATTCCTTGTGGAAATTTGAAAATATATAAATACTTAAACATGTCTTGTATAAACTAAATCTGAATCTATTTAGCCTGGGCTGGGAATGGAGACAAGTTTCTTATTTTTTACAAAGTTCCCAACCAGTTGTGATGACTATACACATTTTGGAGACAATCATCCTGACATATGTCCTCCAGGGCAGTACTCATACCTCAGAACTCACAATGAACTTGCAGGGTCATTAAAATATTGAAAAAGGGAGAGAACAGATTATCTTTGTACTCACCTTAGCAATTGTAATAACTTTACAATTCTATGTGTAGCCAATTATTGAGTGAATTCTGTTTGCTACACTCTGTGCTAATGAGCCTGTGTAATCCTTACACTGAGTCCATGGTATTACTATCCTTACTTTGGAGTGAGAAAAAATGAGGTTGTAGAAGTTAAGTAATGTAGTTAAGGGCATGTAGGAATGTGATAGAACCAAGAATCAAACACATCTGTAAAAGTTAAATTCCCATTCCTGTTATATAATACAGCTTCAACTCTAAGAACTCTAAGAATTTTAGTTAGTAGTTACAGTTACTAAATGAGGTTGGAAATAAAAGAAGGGTAAAATATAACACATGAAACCATCCATATGCCCATTACACAGTTGGTGGTAGTGTTGTAATGTGCCTTTGGGTCCAGTCCAACTAGGAGTGACCATATGTACAACAGAACAAAACACTCCCATGCCTGGTACTGTTGTCAGCGCTTCTCTGCTATTCATAGAATTTTTCAATGCCTGATTGTTTCAAGAGTAGGCTGCCTGGTCTTTGTCCCATTTTTGTGGTGCTGGGGATTCAAAGCTGGGCCTCAGAAAATGCACAATAGCACTCTACCGACTGAGCTAAACCCCATCCAATACAGAGTTAGCTACTATTAGTATACTAAAATATTCTTATTTCCCTTTAGATACTATTATACAATGTATGCAGGTTTTATTTATCACACACACACACACACACACACACATATTCAGAAGCATTTGCCCACATCATTATAATTATCTATGAAATTATTTCAATTATCTATGAAAATTTCATCTTTACTGATTCACTGCTATTCTATTAGTATGTTTTTGGACTCCTAGTTATTTATAATTAAGTTGGATATCTCAGTATAGCTCTTAAAATAAATAATATTGTGATAAATATGCACACACATTCATATGTGTCCAAATGTCTATTTTAGGGTATATTTTTTTTAAAAGTCATTTGTTAAATAGAAAAAAATGACTTAAAAATTCTAACTACACTGTGTGAAATTTCTTTCAAGAAAAATATCTTACTTTGCCTGGCTCTCCTAACAAAATTTTATTACTAGGTAGATCAAACAATAAAAATTCATTTATTACATTTTTTGGAGGGTGGGCAGTCTAAGGTTAAGAGACCGAACAGTTTGGTTTTCTAGAGAGGGACTTTCTCTAGCTTGCAGACAGCTGTCTTCTTTCTGTGCTTACAGGTGATGGAAAGAGAGAGAGAGAGCACTTCCCCTGTTAACACAATTATCATAGTGGACGCTCTACTCTCAAGGCCTTTCTAAATCCACTCACCCCTTAAGGGTTCTACCTCCTCGCACCATCACATTAGGTGTCAAAGCTACAGTAGGTGAATTGTAGGTGGAGGAGAGCAAAACATTTGATTCAGAACAGTATGTAAACTTTTAACGAGCCAGTATATGAAATCATTTCCATGATATTCAGATTTTCATGGAATAGTAAAATTTTTCATCTTTGATTTTGGTAACTTGAAATCATAGTTTTTATCCCTCTGTTAATCATTTTTAGAGGTTCTTACATAAACAGTATGTTTGTACCTTTTAATTTTTCCCCAAGAATTTCATCTAATAACAACGATAGCTTACTTTCTATGGAGTACTTATTGTGTACCAACATATGTTATTCACCATTTAAATGTTTTACATTAATTACATAGTATGTTCCTAAACCCAAACCTATAAATAAACACTCCTGCTATCTTCATTTTTTAAATTAAGACACTGAGGCCCAGAGAGGTGAGGAGAATTGCTCAAGGCTACATATTTAATATGCTTCTTTTTAAAACCATAGCAATCAATACTTATAATTTTTTGTAGATAATTTCCCATATTTGCTATTTGCCTTTCAATTTTATTTATAATGTTTGTGTTTAACAGAAATTACAAGTTTATATGTGGTCAAATCATAAACTCATTTACTAATTTCTTCCTTTCCTTCAAATATTAAAAGGTAACTTCTATATTTTACAAGCAAATGTTCTCCCATAAATTTACTTCTTAGTACTTTGTTCATTTCTTTAATATACTTGAAATCTGTCATACAAATGATATGAGATGGGGATCTCTACTTAAATTGTTTTATACATAAATAATCTATACTTTAAAATTAATTTATTGAACAGTCTTTTATTTTCCTATTGGTTCATGATGGCTCCTTTATTATATGCCAAGCTCATATATGCCTATTACATTCCTTTATTCTTATAGTCTCACCACATCATTTAAACGATAGTATTGTAAAGCTTTTCAGTATTTTTAAGATTATCTCTAAGATTCTGAGCAATGTTCAATCTGAAAGAATATTCTGTCAAGAAGGGAAGAAAGAAAAAGAAAT
>VMDO01014520.1:0-17039 GCA_007922755.1 Pedetes capensis | reverse complement strand
GACCAATACCTTGAGAGCGATTTTAAGAAAAATGTAAAATGAGAGGCATTTCATATTTTCATGTGCATAAATCATGATAATTTCTCCATATAATTTTGTTATTAAGTTGGAGCATGATGGAGAATGTACTTAAATATAACCAACATAATTTGTATTTTTAATCACATAATGAAAACTTTGTCATAAAAGGAAAAATCACTTTATCTTTCCAAATATGTATTGAGCACATATCATGCTAAGTGTTAAGAATAAAAAGATGAATGGATCATATTTCCTGCCTTCAGAAAAGTCATAGACTTAAAGGATTAAAGACATGTTAAAAATATAGTTCACAAGTTTAAGTAATAACAATGGATCCAGAAAACGAGTTGAGGAAAAGGTGAAGGAGTTAGAAAAACCTCCAAGGTGGTGATATTGGAGTAAAACACATATAAAGCCATAGATTTGTGGGTTTCTATATACTATGCACATGGAAATAAAATTCAGAGCTGAGTATCATATTTTAGGGATTCATTGACCAATAAAATATACTTTTGAACAACATATATCAGAAATAATCATTATACCCTATTTGGAGTTTCTGTCACTACAACCTTATTTAGATTTTACTAGCATTTGAATTTTTTTGTCATTTTGCAACACTAATCTTGGGAGTTGACATGTTCTGACCACAAAAATTATATCCTATCTGTTGGTGCCCTGTTTATTACAGAGACAACTAAGTCAAATGCCAGAAACTTTGTTCAATTTTGTAACTTTGTTATCCTCAGCCAATTTGTTGTTCTCCATAAAAAGCTAAAGGGACTGAAAATGTAGCTAGGTAATATATCTTTTGTAACTAAACAATTCAATTAAAATGCACAAAGATGTATTGATCTTTTACTGTACAACTG
This sequence comes from Pedetes capensis, assembly GCA_007922755.1. NCBI lineage: Eukaryota > Metazoa > Chordata > Mammalia > Rodentia > Pedetidae > Pedetes > Pedetes capensis. Next base: position 16,146 of record VMDO01014520.1, on the reverse strand, counting down.
ACACTGTGTCCCAGGCTATGGGTAAAAACAAATCTGTAACATATAGACCTGAATAAGAATTTCTTCCTTTGCTAGATACTTTAATAGGTCACAAGATAGTGGTTATGAACTAATTAAACACAAATGTCCCCTGTAGTGCTACAGGCAAAACAGAACTTACTTAAAGAAATATCTGTACCCAATGGATAAATCCATGTACATTTGAGAACTTGAATCAGGAAATGTCCTTTCTTTTCAAAAAATTTTAATTCTACCATTGATACCTCCTCATTATGACAATATCCATAACCCCAAAATAAAACAGAGCATCCACAAATCAACAGAAAAGGTCATCCAAAGTTACTAAGTAGGTAACGGGCTAGTTGTCAGTTTGTTTCAGTAAACAAACATCTCAATAAATTACTGATAAAGTCAGCCCCAAAAGAGAACTTGTGAGAAGTGAGATTGTTGAAAAATTATATAAATGCCCTGAAACAAATTATAACTCATCCTCCTGCAGAGAGTCTGGAATAAGGACACATGAAATATATAAAAAAGATACAAAATAAACCGATAACAAGTAAAGCAGATTTTTAAGGAGAAAGAGATAAAAATACATATCCGAACAACTCCACATGGAGACTTTACATTTTGCTGCATATTTTCAGTAGAAATAAACAGTGGGGAGCATCGTGAAGGGAAGACAGTTTGTCCAAAAAAAAATCTAAAGCAAAGAACTGCAAGTGAACTGAATAGAATGGACATACTACTTAATGTCAAGATCTTGATATTCTGCTGTTGATAAAACAGATAAGTGGCTCAGCAACCAGCCAGAGATTACCCCAAAAAGCTGTTTAAGTTGAATGTATATTAATCCTCCCATACAGAAAGATCACTATATTTTTCTAGGATCTTACTATAATGATCTTGATATGTTGACAGTATGAAGTCAAATCACCTATAATATTTTTAAAAGGCACTTTTCCTCCTATTCAATACTGCCCTCCTTTGTTTCAGGTGACATGGTTGCCAAAATGCTCCTGGGAAATTGCAAACACCAAGAGTTTTCACCCCTAAAGGAGCCACAGCATTGTGGTTCTTGATGAGTCATCTCAGTGCTTCCTCAGGACAAGGGAAAGTTGAGAGAAGAGATTCTCATGAGCAACCTGTAGCTTCACTTTCTTTTTCTTTTTTCCTTTTCAGTGCTGTGTTTGGAACCAAGGACCTTGTGCATGCTAGGCGACTGTTCTACCACTGAGATACATCCCTAGATCTTCTTATATTATTTTTCATTGGCTTCAACACACACAAATTCTGTTATGAGGCTGTCTCCGAACCTGGGCATAAAATGAACATGAGCCTCCAGATTCTTGGAACTGGCAACCTGAGGAGTAAGTTTACCACTTTTAGTCTATAGTCTTTCTCTCTCCTTCTCCATCTCCTATCCTTCTCTGTCCCTCTTTCTTGCTTTCCAGATAAGTGCTTATTTTTTTACTTTTTTTATTTTTGTACTTGAGAGTTGAATCTAGAGCCTCACGCATACTTTTTAAATGCTCTACCACTGGGCTGCACGCCCAGCCCATTGTTTATTTACTGATTTTATTTTGACATAGGGTCTTGCTAAATTATGCAAGCTGCCTCTGGCCTCGAACTCTCAATCCTCCTGACTCCACCAATTGTGTGGCTGGGAGTAGAGGCATGTGCCACTGTGCTCAGCTCAGGTTAGTATTTTCTACTTTAGTATGTATGTGCCACCTCCCACCAGGCTCCACAAGTCTCATGTAAAGTGACCAGTTGAAGACTGTCCAGTGGCTTGAAGTCATACATAGTAGTAATACCAGATAAGGGTATAATTTGTTCAGCTAGGGTGCACCCAGGACACTAGAGATATGGAAGAGAAACTTTTTTGTTTTGTTTCATTTTTTACTATAAACCAAAAAACAAAAGATGGGAAGATGAAATATTGGCCTCTTTACATGCCGCTGTGTTGATAGTATCAAATCAGAGAATAATGTCCTGGGTAATCAAGCTATAAAACCAGGTTGCTGCGCTAAGAATCTTTAAGATCTATTCCAAGAATACAAATAAAGCCAAAAAATTCCCATGGAAAAAGCATTAATAAGAGTAATACTAAGTAATTGTTGTTGGTGCCATTGAGTCAGGTCTGACTCATAGTGACCCTCACAATGATTCCAATGGCTGTTTTTGTATTGCTTCAGGAACGGATTGCCATGTCCTTCTCTCAAAATTAATGCATTATTACTCATTAAATATTTAATGAGGTGATTAATTGCATAATGAGCCACTGAATACTTTCCATATAAAAGACATTTTATATCATGTATTATCTGTTAAATATCCCATGCTGTATATGTGCTACTATATTATATATTGTGTTTTATAGGATATATATCCCATCATGGCCCGCAGCCATACCACTGTGGCATCTGATCCTGTCAGATCTCAGAAGCTAAGCAGGGTTGGGCCTGGTTAGTACTTATATGGGGGACCACATTGGAATACCTAGTGCTGTAGGCTTGGGAGAAGGACCTGGCAGCCCACTCCCCAAAACAATCAGCCATTGAGAACCCTATGAATAGTAGAGAAGCACTGACAATAATGTTTTTCCTATTGTACATCGGGTCCCTATGAGTCTGACACAGACTTGAAGGCACCTAACAACAACAGCATATCTGATCATATATAATATAGGCCATGATATTAAACAATACCATATGTTTATATATACAATACCATATAGTTAAAACTATTCTGTTACATGGGTGCAAATTTAGTCCTAATAAACAATGAGAAAATTGATATTCATTTACTTAATTTACTTTCGTTGTAAATATTTAATGTATACAGTATTATTTTTGATGTACATGTACATAGTGAAGTGATTACTATAGTAAAGCAGTTAACATATTCATCACTCATAAAATTTTAATGTTGGAGGAGTCTAAATGTCCTTGAGTTCAGATTCTTGGCATTTTCAAGTATAGCATATTTTATGGGTGTGAGATAATCATAAAATGAAGCAATATAATTAGTTATATTTCAAAATGGTCCCAAAATAAAAATGCATCTAACCACAAATCACTAAGATTAATATAAAAAATGTGTTTTAGAGTGACTTATTCCACAAAAAAAAATTAGAAAAAAATATGTAATCTATTTTGTGAATCATGCTCATTAAAATGAAATCATAGTTTTCTAGGCATTTTTCTTAACCAATCTAATGATTTAAAACAGATTTCACAAAAGAATAAAAATAAAGATTCCAAAAATCTTTGTGCTCAGAAAGGATATAAAAATCATGTTTGAATCATACAAATTCAACTTATCCAAGTTAGCTTTGTTTTTAGTCATAAAATAGTTTCAAAAGTCTCTCCCTCTCCCAACCTCCCTCTGTCTTATTTCCTAGACTACTTTCTGGGACAAAAGATAAATGTACAAAGGGCCAGGGGGAGGTGTCTCCTTCCCGAAGAATTCTTAACATTTTGTGTTTCACTATTATGTTAATTATTAGAGCCATTTCCTTGTCTCTGTAGACAGATATTCATTACTGGACAAGAAATAGTTGTGGAAATTGTTTTATGAAGGATCAGCCAAAGCAGCTGTCTTGAGGTGACTGATATTGAAGGCTCTCGAGGTAGGATGTATTTGTTGCTCCAAAGTTTGACTATAAAGCATAATTTAGTGTTTTAGTTTAGAATAATTATAGATTTTGTTTTAATTTTTTTGATTAGTTAAAATTTTCAACAGTTAAGTATTAAAATGCAATAACCATTGACACAAACTTCATACATATAAGGAAATTTCACTTTATTTGTACTTTGTTGTTGTTGTTAGGTGCTGTCGAGTCGGTATCCAACTCATAGTGACCCTCATAGGGTTTTCAATGGCTGACTGTTTTGGGATTTGCCTTGGGCGTGGATTGCCAGGCCCTTCTCCCATTTTTGCGGTGCTGGGAATTGAACTCAGGACCTCAGAGACTGCAGCCCAGTGCTCTACCAACTGAGCTAAATCCCAGCCCCTTATTTGTACTAACATTTGTTTAAAATATATGTGTATAAACATATATGCATATATTTATTAAGGTATATTATATACACATACACATATTCATGTATAACATATACTTAAAAACATCTCTCTCTCTCTCTCTCTCTCTCTCTCTCTCTCTCTCTCTCTCTCTCTCTTACACACACACCCACACAGGAAGCTTTTGAGCTTACTTTCTGTCATTTAAAGGATTTTACCTTAGCCACTACTATGATTTGTAGGTGTATGAATTATGTTACCTTTTTATTCTTATAAGAATGTTTCCATGAAGGTAGCATTCAAAACACTTTCAAAATAAAGAGGCAGCTTGTCATTTTTTAAAATGTAAATGTGATTCTATTTCCCAATCACTGATTCTGTATGATAATGGCGTGATTGCAAGCTATGAACCAGCAGGACTTTCAGAGTAGTTATTGTCTCTTACAATTCCTCTGGCACTCACTGAAATAATATGGTATATTGTTATTTTCATTTGTGCAAGTTTTCTCTTTCAAGCAGATGCTAAGTTCCTTGATGATATATCTATCTTTCATTTCTCCCTAGAGACCTTTATGGGAACTTGCCCATTGTCTCAATTGGGTAATGTTTGGGCATAAAGACAGAAACTGAAAAAAGTAAGTAGATGGTTTATTTTAATACCAGCTCTCACTGAAATGAAGGCTAAGAAATGTAGCAAAGCCTCATGAGAAAAGTAGCATAGGCTGTCTTGTCAGTGTGAGGTTGAATAGGACTGTTCTTAATTTTCTGGAATTGCAGCCAAAGCTAATTGTAAACTAAGCTGACAAGAGGCTCTAAGTGCTTCATATTCTAAAAAGAATTTCAATAAGTTATGCATGATGGAGACCAGATTTCTTTCCACAGGGCTTGCATAAGATAGACTTGAGGATAAGAAGACAAATTTGAGGATAGGTAGGAGCATCAGATGGTCTCAGCTGTATACCTGCATAAGGTAGTAAGAGGTTCCTTAGGATCCCTCCTAGGCAACTCTCAAACATAGAATAGGGAAAGTAAAATCTCCTCACCATTACCAAGGCCAAATGTGAGGGATAGTTGAACAGAATCAATAAGAAAGACTGGGGGCGCATCTAAGACATGGAATCCAGCCTCTCATTCCCTGGTTAAACTGCAGTACTTCAAAACACATTACTGTGTGATGGTTAGGCAAGAGAAATATGAGGAAGTTTTCACAAGTCCTTAACTTTTATCCATACAATTTAAAGTGTTTTCTGTTTATTGTCTATAGACATTGGCAGGCTGAGGATCACCTGTTTGTTGTTGTCAGGTGCCATTGAGTCCGGTCTGACTCATAGCGACCCTGTGCAGAATAGACGAAACACTATGTCAGTGGTTTGCTGCTACTGATGGGGTTTTCAATGACTGATTGGGTTTCTTGGGGGCCTGGGCTACCAGGTCCTTCTCCCAAGCCTACAGCACATGATATTCCCAGGTGGTCTCCTATCCAAGTACTAATGAAGCTGGACCCTACTTAGCTTCTGAGATCTGATGAGATCAGTCTGTGGCTGCAGGTGAGGATCACCTAGAGTGTCTCATTAATTCTCTTTCTCCTCCAGTCAAACACCCAGCAGCTGATGAAATTCTCTTACCAACAGAGAGCCAAAGATAACAAGAATGGAATAAAAATTGCCTCTATATTTTTTCTAATTATGCTTCATTATATTTAAAAGGAGAGCTGCCCAGGCAGCTACCACACAAAATAATGGTATACCTAATATTAAAAAAGGGATAGAAATTGGACTCCCAGCAGGATCACAGAGAGACAGAGCTACCTCTGCTGAGATGATGATCAACAGTAGGGATGTCTGGGATTGATGTGAAAGCCAGCCTATATAAAAAAAGAAAGAAAGAAAAGGGGAGGAAGTATGGAAGGAAGGAAGGAAGGAACTAATGAAGAAAGAACGAGAAAGAGGAAGGAAGTATAGAAGAAAGAAATAAAAAGGTATGACACCATTTCCTCATGTACAACCAGCATTAGATAAAATAAAACTGAAGCAAATGTCTATGGACACCTACTACCAGAGACAGTTAAGCAGGGATAAATGTCCTCATTTTTAAGTCTTTCCTGTCCACCCCAAAGCCCCTAGCAGAGCAAGAGGCTCGAAGGAAAAGATGGAACAGCAGAATGAGTAAATGTTTTGAATAAAATATGAGACTAGACTATTAAACTAGATTGAACAAAATGTTAACAGATAGTGATCATGATGGTACAGAATCTAAGGCCAAGGAAAGTAGGATTCAATGGAACACACTTGAAGGGAATAATTGAAAAATAAAACCAAATAATGTTAATAAAATCTAGTCTTATTAAGTCAATATCTGCTGCTCTCAAAAGTTATTAAACTTTGCCAGGCATAGTGGCACAAGCCTGTAATTCCAGCTGCTCAGGAGGTGGAGACAGGAGGATTGCATGTTCCAGACTAGAGGCAATCTGTGTTACTTAGTGAGTCCCTATCTCAAAAAAGTAAAAAAAAAAAATGGGCTAGGTGTGCATCTCAGTGGTCCAGCACTTGCAAAGCATGCAAGTGTGAGCCCAGGGTTCAACCCCCAGTACTGGGAAAAAAAAGTTATTAACCTTTTTCCCCTTTCTATTTCAGGAGTGGCACAATCCCTTATTCCTTTGTTTTCTTGATCTCCATTTCCTACACAAGTTTGTCCTCTTTGAATATGACTTAACATGGCCCCAAGGTTATATGACTCCAGTGCAAGCCATTATCTCATTATGGGTCTCCTAAGATATGAGGAAGCCTGCAGCTGTAGCCCTGTGGCATCTGATCCCACCAGATCTCAGAAGCTAAGCAAAGATGGGCCTGGTTAGTACTTGGATGGGAGAACACCTGGGAACACCAGGTGCTGTAGGCTTAGGAGAAGGACCCGGCACCCCACTCTCAAAAACCAATCCACCATTGAAAGCCCTATGAACAGCAGAGAACCACTGACAATAGTGTTTCGCCTGTTGTATGTAGGGTTGCTATGAGTCAGATACCAACTTGCCAGCACCTAACAAGAAGAAGATATGAGGAAAGCAAAAGGTTATTAAAAAGAGGGGAGAAATGACAAAATTACATGTCAAGAGACACTCTGAAATTTGCCCTTGAACATTGAGCTGCTAAAGTAAAAGGAAGACATGAAGATGTTAAGGAACTAAAAAGAAGATTTCAAAAAACAGCTTGAGAAGATAAAATCAAGTATTTTAAGGACATGTGCAAAGAGCTGGAGACAGAAAACTAAAAGGGAAGAACACACTCTATTTTTCTCAAGCTTAAGAAACTGAAAAAAAATACATAGGCCTTTAGTGGCAATAGTAAAATATTCTACAGGGAAATATTTAATGATACAGTAAACATCAAAAGAAGATGGAAGGAATACACCAAAAAAGAATTGGTGGGTGACCAACCATTTCAAGACTGTGCATATAATCAGGAACCAATGATACTAAAGGATGAAGTGTAAGCTGTCTTGAAGCAACTGGGGAAACACAAGCCTCCAGGAATTGTTGGAATACCAATCGAGATAATTCAACTAACAGATGTAACACTGGAGGTGCTAACATGTTTATGCCAAGAGATTTGGCAAACAGCTACCTGGCTATGGAAAAGGTCCATATTTGTGCCTATTCCAAAGAAAGGGGATCCAACTGAATGTGGAAACTATTGAACAATATCAGTATCACACACAAGCAAAATTTTACTAAAGATTATTCAAAAGCAATTGCAGCAGTATATAGTCAGGGAACTGCCAGAAAATCAAGCCAGATTCAGAAGAGGGTGGGAAACCAGGAACATCATTGCTGATGTCAGATGGATACTAGCTAAATGCAGAGAATATCAGAAAGATGTCCTTCTGTGTTTTATCGACTATTAAAGGCTTTTGACTATGTGGATTATAACAGATTATTGATAACACTGCAAGGAATGGGAATGCCAGAGCACCTAATTGTACTCATGAGGAATCTGTACATGGAACAGGAAGGAGGGAGTCCTTCAGACAGAACAAAGAAACACTGCTTAGTTCAATGTCGAGAAAGGTATGTATCAGGGCAGTACCCTTATACCATATCTCTTCAATTTCTATGTTGAGGAAATAATCTGAGAAACTGGAGTTTATGAGGAAGAATGCGGCATCAGGATTGGAGGAAGACTCATTAACAACCTGCGTTATGCATTTGACACAAGTTGGCTTGCTGAAACTGAAAAGGATTTGAAACATTTACTGATGAATATCAAAGAACTTAGCCTTCAGTATGGATTGTGACTAAACATCATGAGAACAAAAATCCTTACAACTAGGTCATTATGCAACTTCACAATAAATGGAGAAAAGACTGAGATTGTCCACAATTTTGCTTTCGTTGGTTGTATAATAAACACCTGTGGAAACTGTTGCTTGCTAGGTTCTGTGTTCCAATTGTATATGACTCATAGAGACCCTCATAGGGTTTTCAATGGATGATTGTTTCAGGATTGCCTCAGGAGTGGATTGCCATGTCCTTCTCCCATTTTTGTGGTGCTGGGAATCAAACCTGGGACCTCAGAGACTGCAGTCAAGAAGTCAAAAGATGCATTGTTTTGGTAAAAGCTGTGGCAAAAGATCTCTTTAAAGTACTGAAACGTAAAAGTGTCACATTGAAGATGAAGGTGCACCTGACTCATGCCATGGTATTTTCAGTTACATTATATGGTTATAAAAGCCGGACATTGAACATGGGAGACAGGAGAAGAATCGATGCTTTTGAATTATGGTGCTGGAGATGAATATTGAATATACCATGGACTGCCAAAAGAACCAACAGATCTCTCCTAGAAAATATGCAAACAGAGTTCTCCTTGGAAGCATGAATGGCTAGACTGTATCTTACATATTTTGGACTTGTAGTAAGGAGGGACCAATCCCTAGAGAAGGATATCATGTTTGGGAGAGTGGCAGGTAAATGAGAAAAAGGAAAACCCTCCACTAGATGGATTGACATAGTGTCTACAACAATGGGCTTAAACATAAAAAGGACGATGTGCCTGGCACAGAATCAGGGAATGTTTCTTTCTGCTGTAAATAGGGTTGCTATGAGTCAGACCCACCTTCATGGCACCTAAAAAGAAGAAGATTCATTTTCAATAGACATTTAATTTTCTCCAATCACAGAATAGATTGATTCTCTGTAGGCCCATTATTAGTCCAATGAGTTGTAGCTGTGATACAGCTACATGGTATAAACAGGGAGCAAAAGTAAAGATTATTGGAAATATTCTTAGGAACATAACAGGTGGTTTACTCAGAATGAGTATTCATTTAATGTTTTGGGAGTTGTGGCGCATTTTGGATCAGTCCATTTCTGGAAGGTATAACTTTTTTAAACCACAAAATGATTTTGGTATTATGCCAAGGTGAATCTTAGTAGAAATTTCAACTTAGTTTTTGTGAACAAGAAGAAAGTGTTGATAGGTCAGATCTGACATCTATTCTTGATGAGATAGAAGAAATGAAACAAGTAAGATAATCTTGTTTCAAATTACTTACGATTAAGCAAAGACTTTCTGGTAAATGAAAAGTGCAATGCATCAGTAATGTACTTGTTTTTCAAGATGGTGTATGAATATATTTATATATATACATACATATATATGTGTATATATAATGAATATTACAATTATAGAAACACGGGATGACATGCTGTGAAACTCCTAAACTCCTAAATTGCAGTATTCTCAATAAAATCTCAGTCATACCATGTCCTTGAGAACAGCTGAGAGTTTTGCATCTGATATGCAACTGAGGAGACACAGATACGTGCTGGGCAGTATTTTCCTGTTACTTGGCAACAGCTTCTTTTCCCTCTTAGCAACAGTGGAAAGCTTTTTAAAAACTGAAAAAACTATAGAACAGAGTAAGTCAAAGCCTTTCATATATCCTCCAGCTGGAGGGCATATTTGAAGCTGGATTCAACTATCAGTAAAATAAAGTATACTTGGTATCTAGTTATGTTTATATTTCTATTGAAATGTAACCCAGAGCTCTAATATCTTAATCTCCTATTTCACCGTATCCCACAGTTAAGTATTTTAAAACAGTCTGCTTGGTCAATTTACACTCACATCACTTCTCCCAACATATGTGACTCAGACTAAAAAGAAGCATATCAGGAAAGGCAATAATTTTCGGGCAACCTCTTATTATTTGGTTAACCAACAAATACAATAACTTGGACTTTTCAATGAGTTAAAATTCTAGAAATACTGCAGAGGAGATGGAGAAAAGTAGAAAAAGTGGTTGATTTGTGGCAAAATCTTTAACTTGTAAAGAGATCTTTAGTCTTCTTCACCTTGTCTTAGTAGAAATGGTCACTTTTTAAAGCAAGAAGACTTACTAAATCATTAAGAATATAGGGTTTTTTGTTGTTGTTGCTTATTTTGTTTTTGTTGTAGCTGTTTGTTTTACTTAAGGTACAAAAGATGGAGGTAGTTGGGTGTCATGGCATGTGCCTCTAATACTAGAGCCTGTGCAACTCAGCAAGACCCTGTCTCACAATAGAAGAAGAAGAAGGTGGAGAAGTAGGAGGAGGAGGGAGGAGAGGAATGATGATGATGATTAAAAGAAGGGTGCTAAGGGTTCAGCTCAGTGGTACGTCATTTAACTAGTATGTGTGAGACCCTGGTTTCAACTACACAGTACTGCAGAAAAAAAATAAAAAAAACAGTAAAGTAAAACAAAACAAAAAAAAAACAACGAGGATGGCAAAGAAATAAGAAAAAGTAATATACTAATACACCACTCTATATAGTAAAATAATTTACTAGAAGGAATTTCAAATTTCAAAGGATCTTAAGAGAGAAAAAAAAAAGCCATTGCCTTAACTAGTGAAAGTAGCTACCAACATTGTTACAATGTTCAAATGGTCCTAGAAAACAGGCTCAGACTGTTGAAGCGAAGTGGTAAATCATTTTTGGCCTTTTGTAAGAGAGTGCACAGTGTACATTTCCACGAGACTTGGTCAATAGGTTCTCCTTAGTAACCACCATCTCATTCAAGGTCTCAAACATTTCTATCACCCTTCCCAATGTCCCCTCATGTCCCCTTCTAGTGAATCTACACTGGTACCCAGGTGATCACAGTCATGATGTTTACAAATATTATTCAGTTTTTCTTGGTCTAGAGTAAATGACTCTATGCGACTGCATACAGACACACATACAAGTACAATGTTTATGCATGTTTTAAAGTTCTTTAAATGCCCTGTTCTCCCTAAGTCACTATGTTCTGTAAAGACCATCACAACTTCTTCTCATAAGGTAGTATAGTATGGTATAGTATAGTACAGAATATTAAAGAATAAGATCATGGCCTCTAGGGTCATACTATTGACTTCAAATACTAATTCTATCCCTTACCAGCACTAAGCCTCAGTTTTTTCACTTGTAAAATGAAGATGATAATCACATCTTTAGGTTATTTATGAAAGCTGCATAAGTTAAAGTTTGTAAAATACAGAATAAATAGTTTCACTTTGTGAGCTGAATATACGTATTCAATGTAACATTTTCTATTTCCAGGTTTTGCTCTGGTATCTCTACCACTGGGAAGCTGTGTTGCTCCTTCCAGTCTGGGCAAGCAGTCTCCAGAATTTGCCTATACTGCCACCCTTCTTCCTCCAGGGGGTAAGACACAACTTCCGCTGCCCACAGGTACGTCTCACTTTTCGTTCGGCCTCTGCCCTTGCCTTCTGCCCTGGCACTGCCTTTGATTAGTGTGTGGGGAAGACCTATGCTCTTCCCTGTTTCCCTACTTTGATTATTCTTTTTGCTTTTTCCTCCTTTTCTCCTCCTGCACAATGAAGAAGTTTCTATGACTATTGATCAGACAGAAGAAAACCAGTTACACCGGTTTCACTGATGGGCAAGCTCACTTTATGTCAAAGCTCACTGAATGGTCCTACATGGGCATCTGTCTCTTCTTTTCTGGGCACTAACGAGCTAGCTCCCCTTAGGACTCATTCATCTTGCTCTCCAATCTTCTTCCAATTGTCTCTAAGTGCATTCACAAATATATTTATCTCCCCTAATACCCATCCAGTCCAAAAATAGTAAAAAGCAAGGATTTTACTTTTACAAATATGCTCTGGCCTTTATACTTCGCCATGGTTTCCAACTCAGCTTCACCAGGTCTCTATTCTGAGCATCTCAGATATGAGGCTAATAAATACCAAATAACATTTTCCACATTTGAGCAAACTATCATTCCTTGTATGCAGATAACTTCCATGGTAAATTTATGGGAAGGATGCCTTTTCAAGATAGTATTAGAGCACTCGTGGATTTCTTTAGTATATTGGGATGAAGCTTGTATATTATTGCTTTTCTAGAACTTGATTTGCCAGCTTTTTAAAAAGTTGAACATTATCTTTAATTCATTGTGATATAGAAATTACTGTTTTATAAAGTAGAGGTAAATTCAATTAGTAATCATAACTCAAATTTGTAGAATCATGTCAAGCTCAAGGTTACAGAGCTAAATTCTAAATCCAACTCTGAGTAAGAACACAATAAAGAGTTCTGTAACATTGGGACAATCTTTTAACCTGTGACAAACCTCCCTCAAACAAAGAAATATAAAGTGTATTATAGCCATTTCAGTGTCTCATAGTGGTTGCTTAAACAGATATTTTGGTTATAATTTTCCCTTGGTATCTGTAGAAGTCGGGCTTAGCATACCCCATGGATATCAAATTTGTGGACAAATTCCTTATACAAAATATTATAGTTTCTACATATAACCTACATACATCGTCCTATACATTTTAAATCATCTCTGGATTGCTTATAATACTCAATACAATGTAAATACTATGTAAGTAGTTGTTACAGTATATTATTTAGGAATCATGATAAGGGAAAAAGTTCTACCCTTGTTCAGTATATATGCAATATTATTTCCAAATACTTTCCATCTGTGGCTGGTTGAATCTTCTAACAAGAAATCATGGGTACAGAGGGACTGACTGCCAATGTTTAGAAATTTCTCTAGATGAAGAATTTCAATAGCTAAGTAAATTGCTCAAATACTAAGTTTGCCAATAGAAGAAAGTATATTGTTAACCAGTATTATTTGCTTTTTCTTTCTTACCATTTTTTCAAAGGACACTTTAAAGAACTCTCTTCTCTCCTCCCTCCTCTCTTTCCCTCCTTCCTCCTCCCCCTCCCCCCTCCCTCTCTCTCCCTCTCTCTCTCCATACACATAAATATATAGATTCAGATATAGATGTATGTATGTATGTATGTATGTATGTATGTATGTATGTACATATGTATAAAATGTTGTTGTTAGATGTCATCCAGTTGGGTTTGACTTAGTATCTCTGTATTCAACAGAATAAAACACTCCCCAATACCGTGCCATGCACACAATCATTTTTATGTTTAAGAAATAGAACACTGTCTATTACCAAATTGAGTTTCATTTATTGTAGTGCTGCAACATTTTAGAATTTGCATTTCATTTTGTATTATAAAATTAATGTTTAACCTCAATATATAATCCTAACATGATGTGAACATAAAGTGTAATTCATCTAAAATTATTTTATTAAATAAATATTAAGATATATTAATATTAAATATTAAATAATTATTTTTATTCTTCCCCCATTTTCCTTACAATCAACTCACCTAGAAAACTTGATTCTGATTGGCATCACGTATTCATGTACTCTATACTGATACCCTATCTGTTCAGTTATACTGGAATAAAACCTATGTATGCAGATCTTGATTTTCACTATACGTGTATGCTCTCTATTTGAACTAAGTGTTCCATGCCATTAATTTGTTCATGTTTTCCCTTTATGAAGATAAGCAGAGTTGAGCCTGGTTAGTTCTTGTATGGGAGACCACCTGGAACTACCAGGTGCTGTAGAGTTGGGAAAAGGACCTGGCAGCCCATTTCCAAAAATGATCAGCCATTGAAAACCTTACGAATAACAGAGACTCAGTGACAATAGTGCCAGGCATGGCATAGTATCTGTGGTGTTTCATTCTGTTGTACACAGGGTCGCTATGAGTTGGACTTGACTCAACGGCACCTAACAACAACAACAACAACAAAGTAATTCAAAACCTGAATTTCAAGAAACACTACCTACTTCCAAATGTTTGTTGCTTTCTCAAAGCATCTTGCCTTTTCAACAATCTACTCACATTTCTTCTTTGAAAATATACAACTAACAACTTTGAACTTATCAGTGAGCTAAAGGGCTAATTAACAATTTATATTCCACTTTGATTGCATAAACTTCTTATTTTACTTGGTTTATATCGGGAGTAAAATGTTCATCTTCAGTTATGTTCATTTTTGACCTTATCACTTGATTAACTAAGCCTGGATGCAATTACATTTATATACATATTTCATGTTTACCTAACATGATATATATGTAATCTAGATGGAAACATGTATGTTTTGTGAAGGTAGCATAAAACTAGGCACTCAAAAGAAAGATTTTTAACAAACAGCTACATAATGGAACAGTAATTGTTTTGGCATCCTAATTCAGTGCAAAGTTTAAATATGAGAAATTTGAGAAATAAATAAATGAAAATGAATGTTGATCAAATGTCCCAAACAAGCTCACCCAAAGAAGTAATTCACTTAATTATTGCACATCCAATTAAAAGAGTATTTAGCACCAAATTTTGAGAAAATAGAATTGTCAGAGTCTGGGGGATTATCCTCTTAATATGTTTGTTACTAAGACATCACCATTGAAGGAGTTATTCATCTGCTGGAGTCTGTGTGGATAAAAGCCACCCAGATCACTAACCTCAGATCACAGCACATAATTGAGTCATATATTAACTACGGATGTTCAATCCACAGAAAAAGTTAGCCAGAACATAGACAGACAAACATATTTTAAGGATTCATGGTTGAAGTATAACAGTTCTTGTTTTTCAAGACCTTTGGGTCATAGGAGATAGATCAAAAATGTAAGGTCACAACTTTTCTTTAACAAAAGGAAACTGTTATAATTTAGGACATTTTATTAAAACTATAATAGTTTATCTTAAAAAGAAGTATATACTTTTTAATCCTGGAAATGGTCAAAGAAAACCTAAAGAGTCATTGAGCTGTGAAGTTATAGAGTGGAACAGAAGATATAATAAGTATTTGGATTATCTCTATATAACTGTCCTCTGTATTTTATTTCTGAGAATATTGTATAAAATGAGTTAAGTTGCAGAATTAAAAAACAACGGCACCAAAATCCTGAAATACTTAGATATAAATTTTTCAAAGTGAATACAAGCCCCAAATATTAGAAACTACAAAATAATGCTGAGAGAAATGAAGGAAGACATAAATAAAAGTGAGCTAAGCCTAGTACATGTATTGGAGGATCCAGTGCTATTGTTTTGTGTTGTATTGATTGTAGAACCAAATGAAAGTGTAGCTAGGCAAAATATTCTTACAAAGACCCTGAAAACACTACAATAAAAGAAAAGCACTGGTCCATTCAACTTCAGGAAAATGGGCTACTTTTGCTTATCAAAAGTGATCATTATGAAAATTAACAGTACCATGAAATAAATATTTGTTTTGTTGTTGTTGTTAGGAGCCATTGAGTCAAGTGCGACACATAGCGACCCTATGTACAGCAGATCGAAACACTTGCCAATTCTGTGCCAGGCAAACGATCTTATTTATGTTTAAGCCCATTGTTGTAGACACTGTGTCAATCCATCTGGTGGAGGGTTTTCCTCTTTTGCGTTGACCTGCCACTCTCCCAAACATGATGTCCTTCTCCAGGGATTGATCTCTCCTGTCCGAAATATTTAAGATGCAATCTGGCCATTCTTGCTTCCAAGGAGCACTCTGGTTGCACTTCTTCTAGGACAGAGTTGTTGGTTCTTTTGGCAGTCCATGGTATATTCAATAGACGTCTCCAGCACCACAATTCAAAAGCATCAATTCTTTTTCTGTCTCTCTTGTTCAATGTTCAGCTTTCACAACCATATGATGCCACTGAAAATACCATGGCATGAGTCAGACGCACCTTCGTCTTCAATGTGACATCTTTGCTTTTCAATACTCTAAAGA